>JAQLOM010151829.1:0-13824 GCA_030068315.1 Chrysichthys thysi
AATTTGAGAATTTTGCAAAAGCACCACCTTTAAATAATTTATCATATCTTCCTTATTACTGAGTATATTCTAATGATGTAGGTATCAATTCTTTTTGTAAATAACACTGTATATAAATCAGTTGCTTATTTCTTAAAACTATGAACATGAAAATTTGACTTTGAAATTTCATTTTCTTGAAGTGAGACAGCATAACGCACAAAAATGGCCTTTTTTTGCTATATTTATGATCATAACTAAAATATGGAACATTTTGCCTTAATTTTCTGGCAGTCAGAAGCTGTCATACCTGCACCTGTTAAGTGTGGGGAAATACATGGTAGTGGTTATTAATTTTTTATCTATTAACATATAACATTAAAAAAGTAAAAATAAGTACAAATACTGTGTTTTTGCCATTAATGGGCTGGGTGGTGGAAAAACGGCTGTAATCCAAGAGAGACTGTTTTCTTGTAGAGTGGGAAGAAAGCTTTCCTCTTGCTAGCAGTATCTTTGCAATAGTCTGGGAAGAACAGCAGGTTTTGGTTCACGTGTTTAACTGGCCAGGCCCAAGCCCCCTTCAGAATGTTGGGCCTGTTGGTCAGCATAGTCTAATAATTTGAAGATCAGTGTGCATGGACAGCTGCTGTTAGTGTCTTTCTCAGCAGTGTGGAGTCTGAGCTCGCTCTATATGAATAGGTCGGCCTTGCAAAGATGGTATCCATTTCGGTAAGTTTGTAGTCAAAGCCAGTTGCATTCGATCCTTCCTCACCCTCTTTCAACCCGACAAGCCTGAGGTTAGACATTCGGCTGTAATCTTCCATCTTGGTCAGCTTAGAAGTGAGTTCGCTAACTTCTTGTTGGAGGGTGTGATCCCGGTGCTTGCTATCTCTCGGTGCTGCCTGTAGCATGTCGTCTTTAGTGGCGTTATGTTAGTTTTTTGAAAAGCATCCACTTCTTTAGCTAATGGGCCCAAATTGTGCTCTGCCTGCTGTAATTGTATTTTCAGTTCTGCTAATTGAGGTATTCAAACATCCCTGATGGCCTCCGTCACTGCTGTCTGTATCATCAGGTTGGAATTGTTTTGTTCTAGCAAAGCCATTTTCACTGCCGAGGCGATTGCATTATCCAAAGGTCCACCTTTGACAAGGTTACCATCGGTTTCTTCTTTTCATTCAATGGTGACGAGCTTTCACCCCTTCACCTTCACATGTGTGCTGTAATTAGTTACATCAGTCAAGTGAATCAGAACCAATTAAAAAAATTTTCAAGATCATTTGTTATTCTAATTTAGGTATTACATTGAGACAGATTCTCTTATCTGATGGGTCTTGATCTTGTTTTTTAGATGTCTAAGATGCTGATCAACAAGACATGTGATCAACTTTACATGGATGGGATGTATCACTACCCCACACCACCAGATTACCACCAGGGGGAGGGCTGTGAGTGCAGATGGATGGAGAAGGTGAGTTTGAAGGATTTTATTTTAAAGACAGCAGACCTCTTCCACTGCAGCTGTAAGCAGACAGTGTGATGTACTGAATGGTGAACTTTTTTCCCTTTCCCACATTATGGATGTCTACATGACAGGATGGGACTGTGCTGAGCTACAACAGCTCTCTGACTCTGCCTTACTGTGAGACGGGGATTCGCTTTGAGGCCCGGTGCCCTGATACGGTGTGTGATCTTGCTCAGATGAGTGCCTTTAAAAATATGTTTAAATGAAATAATTAAAATATTTAATAATTTTTGATTTGTACATTTTTATATTTTATTTTCCTTTTGCAGAGCGAGTTCGAGTTTAATGGTATGTCCTTCCACTCTGTTTCACATCTGTACAGTAAGCGAGCTAAAACAGAACAATATATTTGTTATGCAGTAAATACATGTTTAGTGTGTGTGTGTGTGTGTGTGTGTGTGTGTGTGTTTAGTGGTTAACAGCACAACCCCTATGCCTACAATGCACAAAAGTAAGTATTTTACAAGACATTTCTTTTCAAGTGTAATCTGCTATATTGAGAACTTATTATTTACAGTTTTTAGTTTAACTCCAGGATAGATAGCGTATAACAGGATGGGGGAAGTGGGGGCATGGAAAGTCACTAGAGTAGCTGAAAGTGTCCAGTTAATATTTACAATATTTAGTCATATTTATTGTTGGTAAATATCATTCACCTGATGATGATGTTGGTCTTAGAAGGAACAGGAAGTGTAAAATACAGCAGGGTCAGTCAGATTACAGCTCCGCGTGAAAGTGCACTGTTCATTAATGTTCAATTTAAATTCATATGAAAAAGTATTGTTTAAATAAATGGTGCTCAGTTTCTTCCTCTTTTTTTTTTTTTTTTTTTTTTTTTTTTTTTTTTTATAAAAAAGACCCGAACACCTCAAGGACCCCTGACCCTCCCCACAGTGAGCACATGTTCTGTCCTTTCTATCAGACTAAATACTGCATTATGATCTCATATAATGTTGTGTTCTATATAATCAGGGATTAAAAAAAAGTGAGTTGAATTTACGTCATGCCTCCCCAGTGCTCAATGGGGACATTGACCGTAACTAGACTAGGTGAAAATGTACAGTTATCAGCTGTGAAGTTGGAAACCGCAGCAGGCTAGAAGCCGGAGTAGAATAAAACACGATGTTGATCTTTAGTAAATACAAACCCCATCTCCCAAAAAGTTGGAATTTTTTTTTTTGGTACATTTTTAGAAAAAAAAAAAACTTTTGCAAAACTGAAAGAAGGGAAAGAAGTGCGAGAAAAGGAACAAGTGAAGTGATTACAGAAGCAGGCTGATGGGCCGTGGTGTGTGTGTGTGTGTGTGTGTGTGTGTGTGTGTGTGTGTGTGTGTGTGTGTGGTATCGTTTAGATCATGAGAGCAGACATTAACACTGAGGGTGTTTTCATAACTAGCCAAAAAACTCAAGTTTGGGGGCAGGAGTTTGTAATCGCAGTTTGTTCTCTAACCGTGGATCAGCTGTGTGTTTCCATACATCGCTTTGCGCGTGCATGAGACTACAATCCCACCTGCAAAAATTTAAGTCTTCATTTCCCAAACTCTTAAGAAGTGAAATTAAAAAGAAAGGGAGAGGTGACCAAGTGGTAAACCTTCCTGAAGGAATGCATCAGTTGCTAAATTTATTCATGTTTACCAAACAGAATTAAGTTTCATAGAAAACACTGAAAATCTTTTCTTTGTGTATTTGCATGTTAAATAAATGGCCAAATTACAGATTGTATTTTTAGAATTTTTCTCCCTCTTTAAATAAAGCTTCCAGCGCGCGCTCCATTGGCATTCCTGTCGGTGTGTGTGGTGGTGGTGGTGTACTCCTCCTGATTGTGGTGATTGTAGGCTGCATGCTATGGAGGTAAGTCTGCATCACCCTCAGAGAGGCAGATAAATGAGAAGCTGGAACCTGCTGTCTGATAACATTAGATGAAGGAGTTTAGTTTGTAATAAACCTGTTTCTTTCCTTCACTGTGATTATGGGTGAACAGGCGGAAAGTTAAAGCCAGTAAGAGACTGAGACGTAACGGCCGGCAACCGACTAATAAAGTGAAGTACAGGTGAGTGAAACTCAAACTGCTGCATCTTTACACACTGCGACTGCTTTCGCACATGTCCTTTCTTAATTTATTTCTCTCGAAAAAGCAGGAGCACTTTATTATTTTTTTTTTTTTTTTGTATTTTTGTGTTTTAGTATTGTCACCACTAGATATCTTTTGGTATTGTTGATATAATTGATCATTATTCTTTTTTTCAGGTAACGATACTCATTTTTGTTCCAGTTTGTGCAACGTGTGTTTTTAATATATTTTAACCAGTTTCTGGGTATTTAGTTATTTTTATTTATTTATTTACAGTGGTACCTCAGTTCTCGGACTCACTAGAACTCGAATTTCTTAAAAGTCGAACGATCCAGATTGCCAAAAAATGACCTAGAACTTGTTCTGAATTTCAGACGTTGAACTGTGAATGCTGACCTAAGGTAACATTTTTGGATAGTTTCCTTGTTAGTCACACGAAAAGAAAAAGATCCCAGTGAGCGACAGACTGCAGTGATTCTGTGACTTGTACTGAAAGTCCTCTCCCCTCTCCCTCACACCAGACATGGGTCTTTTTAAAGGTGAAGTGCAGGTTATGTTAAGTGTGGTGGGGTTGAATAACAAGAAACAGAAACTTAGTCAGAACCGGAGAAAGCAAACACGGGAATAGTAAGGCTGGCGAGAGCGCGAAAAATGGCAGCTAATGCTTTGCGACCTTGGCGTGCCGGCATGAGTCTTTTTTTATAGCTCTTGCAATCAGTCCCAATCCAGTACACCTGTCACCACCCCTGTGACGGACCTTAGCATTGCAGAGGAAAACCAGGAAAGTAGATTTTAGTGATGCGAGTTCTGACATGCGCCACTATTGGGAGTGCTCAGAACAGGTGCGCTACATGCGCCCTTCGTGCAGGCAAATTCATGGCAGTTTTGTGTATTTTTACTTTATATTTTTGTAATCATTTTTCTATAATTATTTGTGGGTTATGAAATGAAGTTGAGTTTTCATTATTTCTTATGTGGAAACCCACTTTGAGATGAGTATTTTGGATTACATGCACATCTCCGGAGCGAATTATGTTCGCCATCTAAGGTTCCACTGTATTTTCATCAATATTTAATTTTCTACACTTTTAAACAAGATATATAAAAATGTGCATTCCGTACAGGGGCAGACACAGTCTCCTCTTATTTCTTTTCTGTATGAATCCCAAGTTCAGTTCACACCAACTGATGTACACCTCTATTTGTCTACTTGTTTGCATGTGTACTTCTACATTTAATCGTTCATTTTGCTTGTTTCCTTGTTAGCAGGGCCAATGGGAGTGTGCGTGTTGACACTCAGCCTCCTGACAGTCTCCCAGTGCAGGCACCGAGCAACCACAACCAGAACACGTAAGAGTGACCCCTAAACTACGGTGTGTTGTAAACATCCAACATAAAAACAGGCTGCTGAGATTTTGTCAAATGCCAAAATGGCAGTCACATTGAGCGATTACATTTAAACACTCCCTCCCCACAAATTTTGCCCCCTGAAAAGGAAACTCCTATAAATACGTATGCAGTAAGGTCATCTGCAAAAATGACTGCATCCATCACTTCATCTTTTCTCTACACTTGGTCCACATCTGAAGCTGAATAAATGAAATTGTTTGTGATGGCAGGGACAGTACTGTGGTGGACATGAATGCTGTTAATGGACACACTCGAGCTCCCTCAGACGCCACTATTGGAATGTAAGTGTTAAACTTATACTACTGTATTTATATAGATGAACAGGACTGATGGAAACCAATATAATGCATAGATGAACGGCACAGTGTTTTGATGAATAAATAAATAAATAATCAGGGCTGTCACTGTCAGTTATGATCATTGTCTCACTTGAGTCCTTTACTTTTTTTACTATCGCAAAATGCATGCTTATTTCAGAGGGAAATGAATGAAGATATTATCCAGAGTGTGAAAACAGCCACAATGTGTAAATATGCTGCAGTCGAACTTTCACTCGCCTGTTATCTGTTTGTCACAAGCATCTTTCCACCAATCTGCCGCAAGCTTCGAATATCTACCTGTCCTCCTGTGATCACAAGGGCAGAGACATTTGTTCATTACAAACTAAACTCCTCCATCTAATGTTAACATCACATTAGGATGGGAAGTCATGGCGGTACCTCTTTTCTTGGTTGAAGGTCCTGTGTTCGATCCCCGGGGTCGACCTGGGCGCCTTTCTGTCTGGAGTTTGCATGTTCTCCCTGTGTCCGTGTGGGTTTCCTCTGGGTATTCAGGTTTCCTACCACAGTCCAAAGACATGCACGGAGGGGATTAGGCTAATTGGAGACTCTAAATTGCCCGTAGGTGTGAGTGTGAATGGTTGTATGTCTGTGTGCCGCCCTGTGCTGGATTGGTGACCCTGCCTCTCACCCGAAGTCAGCTGGGATTGGCTCTAGCTTCCCCTTGTGACCCTGAACAGGATTAAGCATCAGAAGATGAGTGAGGGAGTGAAATGGAATGTCCTTCAATCTGCAGTCTCAATCTGTTCTTTTGAATACTCCATAATTAAATACACAGTTGCTTATTTATTTCAATGAATATGTACAGCATTTCATTTTGTGCACTTAAAACAAGATAAAGTGCACTTCTTAATGGTGTGTGTGTGTTAGGTCAAACATCCACCCAGAGGAGATTGCACTGATCCATGCCAATAACAAGAGCTTTTCCATCTTTTCTTTCTCCACACGTTGATTTAAACACCTCAGACCCGAGCAGTCCCCATCTCGTCGTTTAGATTTTTTTTTATTCCTGTTCTCTTTCTGTACAAAGCCCCATGTTCAGTTTGTAACTGACTTACATCTTCACACCTGTGTACTTGTTTGCATATGTGCCTCTACATTTAATCATTCATTTTGTTTTACTTGTTAGCGTGGCCAATGGGAGCGCGTTAGTTAACGGTCAGAAAGCTGATGGTCTCCTAGTGACAGTCAACGTTCCAGAGAGCGAGCAAGAAACTGTGGCACTGAACAACCAGGACCAAAACACGTAAGAGCTACATCTTAAACTACTGTGTGTTGTCCAACCTAAAAACAGGCTAACCCCCCTCTTCAAGCTGCACCTCTCCCCTGCCTTCCTGTCCTCTCTGTATTCCCACTGTACCCCAGTCTTTGTTCTGTCTCGCCTGGTCATGATGTGTTCAGATTAGCTACTGGGGTTTTGTTCTTTTGTTAGATCTGTGCTATGTGTTTACATCTGCGCTGATTTATGGATAGCTCCATTTTCACTGCTGTTAGCTGATTGGTCCATCTACAGAATACTACACTAGGTGTTTTTCTGGCACTTATTCCCGCAGCACATGAACTTTCCTTGCCTAGAAATTCTACTATTCTTGTACCTGACTAATGCACTTGTTGTACGTCGCTCTGGATATGAGCATCTTCTAAATGCCTGTAATGTACCAGTAATGTAATTTATAAACATCTATAACTATACATCTATAACCATAACTATACAGTGAACCCCCACCTATCGCGGGGGTTACGTTCCGCCGACCCCCCCCCACGAAAGGTCAAACCATGATACTGCCGTACCACATTAATTTTTATTATTTACATACATTTTCAGGCTTTATAAACCAATTCCACTCTCTTAACCTTTCCCAAACTCTTATAAACATATCCTATGCTCTTAAACACTTTCTACACTCTTAAATATACATCATTTTAATAAGATATAAAGTCCTATATCGGACACTGACCAGATGAGATGAACGGTCACTGAGCCAATCAGCGCCCAGGATACACAACATGGCGCTCTCTGGTTGGTTGTCTCCCATCCAATAGTGTGTCGTGTACAATCTCACGTGGGCAAACTAGCTCGCACGTTGTCATTACAAACGGAAAACATGGGGAAAGCGTATGGGAAAGAGGCGCAAAACTCACGGTACCAGAGGAGCTGAGGAGATATCACAGGACTCACAGACAAAAAGCTACTAGACTGTAGCTAGAAGAGCTCATGGACACGAATTGAGCACGCCGGTGACATCACTTTCTGTTTACAAATGCAGTAACCAATCCTTTACATCTTTTTTTATATATATATATATATATATATATTAAGGCTTTATAAACCATTTCCACTCATTTATAAAAACGTCCTGTGCTCTTAAATACTGTTACATACGTAATTTTAACATGTAAACTCCTACATGCATACTTGCTGCCGGTGAGGTCACTTCCTGTTCACGAGTTGAAGCCGTGTACACAGGAACTTTCACTTTCAGCTGAGGAAATACGGTGCATACTGTGCAATTTCGATCTAAATGTTCTTTTAATGTTTGAATGAACATTTTTTAAAATGGAATTTTATATGGCAGAGTCCCACGAAAGCAAAAAATTCCGCGAATTAAATTTTGAAAATCCGCGATGTAGTGAATCTGCGAGAGGTGAACCGCGATATTGCGGGGGTTCACTGTACTTCATTTTGTCCTAAAATTTAGTATTTTATAATTTTATTTTGTAATTTAGTATTTTAAAATTTGAGCAATTTCCCTCTGGGATAAATAAAGTTCTTTGAATCTTGAATCTTTGAATCTTCTCAATTACAACTAGTATTTTCAGTCATTTTTTTTCTCTTTGTTTTGTATATAATATTTAATTTTAAAATAATCCATGGCTTTCCTTTCCCTACCATCTTTAGCTTTGCTGTCTCTAAATGAAAGATCTCTTTTTTAAATTATTAAATAATTTGTTGCAGTCATTCATGACGTTTCAAATCTTTTAATGCAAACAGAATTTTACTTTAATGTTGCAGCATCGCTAAACAAAAATCGTTAGTATTTTCAGAACTTCAGAGGAGGTTGGAGAATAAAGTTAAAAACTTGAGTTGTTTAAAGTTCTCCTCCTAATATCTCCTGGTGATGTTCTCCTGGAGTAAGAGTATGAAACCATCTAAGGAAACCACTAAATTAGTTGATGCTCGTTACACAGGAAGTGCCATATAAATGTAAATGAGCAGTTTTCAGTTTTATGGGTTTAAATGACTTGCAAATTATTGTATTTTTATTTATATTTTACACTGTCCCTTTTTTGGAAATGGGGTTACATTTGTTACAGTCCTATAAATAATTTTCTAATCAGAAGAATGTATGTATAGTTTTTATTGGACTTTTTTTTTTTTTTTTATACTAATTTTTTTTTACTGTGTTTTGCTCATCAGTCATGAGGCTCGAGCACTCTGAGATCCAGTGAGGACTTCGCTTCTGCACTTCCATATATTCTACTCGTCACTTTGCCTTTGTCTGCATCTTTTATGTTTGACTCCCCTTTTTTTTTTTTTTTTTTTTAACTTTTATGTATGTCTTTTAATGTATATCTATTCCATCTTTGCACTTTTATGCCACTTTTTAAAAAGTGACTTGATGTATGCTGAATTATGGCCTTGATCTTGGAGTTATAGCGTTTTAATTAGAATTGCCAATTTTTTAATCATGTCCATGCAGATAGGGCAGTTTTATATTTCATACGATTATGAACAATTTAATATATATTTATATATTTTGGCATAAAATCATCGTATACAGGGGGTCCTCGGCCTACGACAGTTCTGTTCCTATAACAGTGATGTAACCCGAATTTTGGTGCAAGTCGAAACACATGCTAGCCTAAGTCTCTTCCCGATCCTAACACAGTTGTAAAATCATAATCTAGAACATAAACACACAACTAAGACAGGTGGACACAAATACACCCAGACAGATGGATATGGATATCTCCCTGTCGCAGTTTCTCCCTTTTCTGACCTCTTTACGATGTCGACTTTCACTTCCATCCTGATGGCTTTCTTCTTCGTCAAAGCGGTACCATCTGAAGCCTCTGATTTTCATTTGGGAGCCATGATGAGGGCCAAAAAGTCACCAAACAAAGCAGCACAAACAGAACACCCATGCTTTTTATAAAAAAAAAGAAAAGCAAACTTCCTCACTCATACACCGCGTTACTGCGTATCCTTCCACCGCATGCAGCCAAACTAGTTCACCTGCGCAGTCTTTAAGTACTAATGGCATAAAACCAAACACTCCTGTTTCAATTTTCCTTTTTATTTTATGGACAGGACTGCCATAAACTCGAAGCGTTGTATGTCGGGACTGTTGTAACCCGAGGACCCCTGTACCTGTGTTACTGATCTTCAGGTGTTCATCTTTGCGTCTTGTTTTTGCCAAAGAAAGGGAGGATAAAATGTTACGGTGCTGTCGGCTTTAGGTTGCAACTTGTAAAAGCTCCAACTGTAAAAGCAAAAGAAATCCATGAAACCTACTTGAAATCAGGTCTTCTCACCTGCCAGCTGCTTTCCTGTTTACAGAGTGACAGCAGATCAACGTGGCTGCTCACGGCCTTGGAATGGAATGCAGTAGCAGGTCGTACCTTTACACGGGTTAACCTGTATATTGTTAGCCTCGTAGCATAAGTGCCTAGGTCATATTTCAATGAACAGTGATATACAAGTGTTTACTGAAGATCAATCAGGGGAAAATAATGCTCACTTGTTAAATCTAAAACATCATCCATACACTGTGCTGTTGGAAATTATGCTTCATCAGGTGACTAACTTGTTAATGTCCTCTAACATGCTGCAGTAGAAAATCGCCTGATTCCTGCCTGTAAATCAACACCTACAAGACAATCTGAATGTGAAATCCAACGTAATTTCAAGGTCTTATGTCAGTATTATTGAACTGTTTTCTTCGCCTTAATCTTTTTTTGCTCGTCTTAAACAGTACACATTTCTGCATGTTCCTCCCCTCACAAAAAAACCTGCTTTTTCCACACAAAAAAAACAAAAACAAAAAACACTAGAGCAGACCCCATAATTGTTGCCAAGAACATCCGAAATGTAGCACAAGTGAATTTTCTGGAAGAATTTTATTACGAAACATTACTGACTTTCAGTGCTGCGTGGAACGGGTATTTTATTAAAAACTTGTATACCGGTATATAAAAATTATACGTGTATCATTAGCACTGTAAATAGGGACTAGAGAAGAGATTGTTTTATAAATGAAGAATTCTTTGATTTTAATTATTTATTTAAAAAAAATGGAGTGGTGGAGGTTAAACGGTTGCTCAAAATATAACATTTTTGTCAGGACCAAATAGTAAATTATGATTCATGCTAAAAACTTGTATAAATTAATGGTTAAAATCTTTGTGCAACACTTACAAACCTGTCTCATGACGCATACTGTATGTATTTATTTATAACTAATAACGGTCTTTAATTTATTTATAGACCTCTGTAAAGAAATTGGGACTGACATGGTGATGACGGTGCTTTTGAAATCTCTGAATGCAGCATTAAGGCAGGGGGCACATGCAGAATGGGACACAGGACCAACTTGATAAATGCTGCAATCTAATGCAACAAATGAATTTAGAAACCATAATGATACACACAACCCCCTCCCCCCCGATTGGCCTGATTTTTAATGTATTGTAGTTCATGTAAAATGACCCCTGATTCCAAGCATTATTTTGTGAGTATGTGGTGCTGTTTTCTTCTTTTCTTTTCTTTTCTTTTTTTAATTATCTATAAATAAACAAATAAGCTGTCTGACTTTATTGATTGTATTTCTTTTATACTGTATATGAAGAACTTTTAGATCCTGGGTGTTAGACTATCTGGATAATAAACATTTCTCTTTAATAGCACAGTGTTGCTGAATTCTGGATTGTAATTGGCTAGAATGAGTTGAACAATTTTCGTTAACTCAAATGTTAGTGCAGCTGTGTATCACCTACTTGGTCTTTTGCCTTGATTGAATTGGCCAGTAAAGGCTGCCTAAATGCAACAAAGGTGTGTGTGTGTGTGTGTTTTGCCTTCTGCATTATCATAAAATCTCACACACGTCTCTTCTATTTATCTATCTACCATATTTTTATATATATATATATATATATATATATACAGGGGCAACAGCTGTAGGTGCTCTACATTTAAATGCAATTTATTAAACACGAATGTGGCAGAAACATTAGTTATAGTTCCCAAGTGGCTGAACACTGTTTTGTTTTTTCTTTTTTTAACTTTTTCTTTTTATCTGAATAACACAGGCCATTACAAGACAAGATTTACTTTTCCACATTCCAGTGAAAAGAGTCATAAGTGATGTGAGAAATATGGCTGATGTAATAGTTAAGAAAGTAGCAGTTAAATCCCACCCCATCCCGTATCATGAGATTATTGTGAGCCAATGATTCTCTGTGAGGGGGGGTGGAAAACCCCTGAGTGCTCACGTGAACTCCTCATTCAGTTTACAAGACTGCAGCTGAGCACTTTGGGGATGTAAGTAGGGCTTTTATAAACATGTGGAAGAGATTAACTATGAACTTTTCTTATTATTATTCTAATTATTTTCACATCAAATCTTGCTAACATGTTTTCATGCTGGTAGTCCCAAATTAGATACCAAAATGAAATGAATTGCTGAATGAGTGCAATGAGAATGGTGTAATGCAGCCTTCTACACACGTCCTGTCCTGTCTGTCAGATGTGTGTAGTGTTTAACTGTGTGTCTGTCAACACTTCATTTCACCCGTCTCCAGAGCTCACACCTCTGCTTCACCTGTTATTTATTATTTATTCATTACTGATTACTGAAGACCTGACTTCATGTTACAGTGGTGTTTTTATGTGCCCCATGCCAGACTGCTTTATTCTGAATATTCCCGATGACCAAAAATAAACTCAGGATAAATTCACTCCAGGAATCTCCAGGATATCTCTCAGCACTTTATTAAGGAACCATGTGATTTGATTTGGGAGAAACATTTCTAAGTTTCCTCCCTATTTCCCATTCCTGAAGCCATCTGTGCTGTAACGTTTAGCAAGTCCAAATCCCATGTAAAATGAGAGACTTGTGTGCAATAGTTACAGGACGGAGTATTACTCCATATTACTGTATCAGATTTAATAATAAAAAGGAAAAACAAATGTTGTAGTTTGATTCAGGAACAACCCTGGAGGATAATCTGTCATCAAGCTAATTATTTTTTATTTCATGTGTTATTTATTCATGTTAACCTGTAAGCCGTACTCTTCCTAATGCAAAACATCTCGATGTAAATGTAGCCGAATACACTGGGTTTTAAAATGTGTAATAGAGGACTTGGCTTTGTGTTGATGATATTGTTGATACAGATGAAACTCTGGCATGTACCCAACCCCAAACAGCACGCTTACACATTTTATTCCCACAATCTATTCAAATATTAGAATTCATTTTAATAGCCTGCATTTTAAATAGGCCTACAATGAAATCTTATACTGTAGTGAATCACATGGTTTAGGACACATTTTAGCCATTATTACTTCTTACCAGGGGGAAAAACAATAGGTCTGCACGCAGTGCTGTTGCTAAAAATATGCTAAAAGATGCTCAAGAAAGTCTCTAGAAGACATCCCACACACTAATCAGCATATTTGTTTACTAAGAGTCAGGGGCAGATGGGTAATCGGGCAGACTGGGCGTATTCCCGGTGGGCTGATGTGCTTTGTGGGCTGATGCATACATACTTTTTTTGTTTGTTTGACAGACCATCAAACTCATAGTTTAGCAGCCCATTGGCCTCAGGCTGGCTCAGTCACATATTTAAATACCATCCCAAAAAACCCATAAATTGGAGGGTGATTGGTCCTTTTTAAAATTGATACTGGACCGGCTCAGTCACATCTTCAAACTCCTCCCTCTTTGGTTCTGTACTCACATGCAGTGTGTGTCTGACCAAACAAACTGGAGTGTAAATGAGTGAAAGATGGAGGAAAGGCGTAAGGGAGGCATGAAGAAATCACACCAGAAAGAGAAACAGGCACTTCAGGCAAACGCTGCTAAAAGTGCTAAACCTCCGGCCATGTTTGCACCAGTGGGACCTTCACCTGATGATGGTGGTGCTGAGAACACCAGCACTGGTACAAACACACTCCTTGAGAAAGAGAGGAAGGAGAGAGATGAGCGAATGAGTGTGAATCCTTTCATCAAACTGAGTCAAAGCACAAGTGGTGGATAAACTAACTGTTGGCAAAGTTATGGTGATAACATCGCATCAACACCATTCTGCACGCTTTGATCTACAGCTGTGTCCGTTTGGTTTGTTATGGTCAGCTATCAAGATGAAGTGCTTTACAGAGAGTAAATGGGATAATGAAGAAGGAGGATTACCTTCAAATTCTTTGACATAACCTAAAATCATCAGCCCGAAGGTTGGGTCTTGGGTGCAGTTGGGTGTTCCAACAGGACAATGACCCCAAAC
>JAQLOM010151863.1:0-11143 GCA_030068315.1 Chrysichthys thysi
CAACACACACACACACACACACACACACACACACACACACACACACACACACACACACACACACACAAAGTGTTTCAAGCTGAAATGCTTGGGCAGAATTAGCATGCACTGAAGATAAAACCATGACCTCTGGTGTCGTTTTGGTCGAGGCAATGCCAAATGAATTCTTTGAAGGATTTGCAAAACGGTGCACCAGTCAGTGGAACTGAACAGTAAGTGAACAGCTTGTCTCATAGCAAACACCATATTTTAGCTAGCATCCTGCCCAAGAATTATTTTGTAAGGAATCTATTTTATCCCCTCTCTTATACTTCCTGCACTTTAGCAACCAGCACCAGCCAACGGGCTCCAGCGTGATGTTCATGAGCCACAGCTTCAATCTGGAGATCGGTGTTTTATATACAATGCAGAAGAAGGTGCACGAGGCAGGGATGTGATGATACAAGATTTGTGATTCCTATGCATGCAGCCTAAGAGCTGCCAATCAAAATGGGCCCCACCCCCAGTCCGTACACTAAACCATAAAACCGACACCATACCATATCATCCTCTATTCTCCCACGGTCTGACATGTCCTCGGTTTCTTGTTCTCAGTGTCGATCAATCTAACTCTCTCTTCCCTCCATCTTCCCCCACAGAACTGCCTTCCACAGAATCCTCTTCGTTTTTCACTCGTTTCTCTCTCTCTCGGTCTTCCCCTTACTAGAGGCGCAGCAGGACAGACGTCCCGCTGGGACTGCGAGGTTGAATGAGTTGGAGCTTTTCCTCTCCTCCTCCCAATTTCCATCCCTGCAACTGAGCGCGCGCGCACACACACTCCTGTGAACAAACGTAGCATCTGCATGTCACTCTTACAGCACACTGGAATGGAGAGGCGGAGAAAGGGCAGACATTAGCATGCTAGTGGATCGGTGCTGCTCTCTGTGGACTCTCGAGAAAAGATGGATGGCGTGGCAGAATTTTTCCCCGCACTTCCTCCTTCCTGAATCGCCCTCTCGATTTTTCAGTTACCGCCAAGGTTAGCATATACTCTATTCAATTGAACCTGCATTTCTACGCATAAAAAGAAGTCCATGACAGTCAGCAACGAGTGTTATCCAAGACCAAGTGTAACAGCTAGAGAATTCATTCAATACACTAGATAACATCAATAATAAACATTGTGGATGTTGTAAAAAGTCCACAGGTGCAGCACAGATTCTTATCACGAGGACAGGACACGTATTCCACATTTAAACTGCAGCGAGAACGTGATTAAACCCGTTTGATTGGCTTAAGCATGTGCAGCACAGAACCACATTCAGACCAGGCAGAAACGGGCCAAAAGAGTCAGCATTCGGCAAACTACTAACCTAAATACGTGATTTAGCGCAGGCTATCGCGCTAGGTACATTTGCCAGTACCTTTTTTTTTTTTTAAATAAGGACAGATTCTTTCTCAGCGTAAATGGTATGAGACATGACGTTCATGATTTTTAAAATGGACATGGTTTATAGGTATCAGGAGGTCGCAGGGGGCCCCCTTGTGGTGGGAAACGATGGGGCAAACTACTACAGGGATAACTCCCCTTACGTCGTTTATTGGATCCAGCGGACACGACCTAAAACCGCTAATAAGCACTCCCCAGAGCCTGTTCTGTACTCTATGTATGTATTTTGGATAAAACAATTGAGTTAAATGCATGCAATGCGTTTATTTTGAATAAATCAGGGAAACCCTAACGCCAGCTAGCGACAGAAACTATGAACTCAGCTGATCGTACAGTATCATTGAACATGACCTGTTCGTACAGTGATGGACCGTATTATTCCTGTTAATTTCCTTATTTTTAAATGATTTTGTACTGTATGATACAACACAATACTTTGTGTATACTTATTGTTCTAGTTTCTTTGTTTTATAAATCATAATATACTTTAACATTTATTTTAATTTATTCTATATGTATATAATGCATAGTTTTAGATGTATACTCATGAAAAAAAAAAAAGTCATCTTTGAAACTGACGTAACTCAAAACGACGCACGTCAAGGTATCCCTGCATTTATGGGACTAAATGATGCAACAAACATTAAATAACCGTGACAAAGCAATGATCCTTAAGCATGTTTGACTGTCTGGACCGGAAAACGTGAAAAAGAAAAGAAAAAAAAAACCTGAAACTGACAATTAAGAAATGAATGCTAGTTAACCAGATCGAGTGATATTGGGGGTTTTTTCACTTTCTTGCTGCTGTTTGTTGATTGTTGATGTAATTGAACGAAAACATTGATAGCTAGCTAGCAACTCTGTTCCATGGTATTTATTTACACAGATGTAGATATCCTCACGAATGCTATTCACGTTTTTGTGATCTTGTCTGCTGTATTTTTTGCCTATTCTATCCAGTACATCGAGTCCAATTCCTTGTGTATGTGTGTAACAGACACTTGGGCAATAAAGCTGATTCTGAACGCGCCTCCAAATCTCCTGTCTGGACGAGGGAGGGGAGAGAATCCAGCGGAGTAACTGTATCCGCCTACGTTAGTGCGTAATGAACAAAGCGTCTGCAGCAGTGTAGCGGTTTGTGGTTTTCAAGGTTGATTCAGACATGGGAGCGCTCGGGTGCTGACTCTCGCAAAAAACGCTCGCTTGTTCGCGCACAAGTGCGGCGGTGAGGTTTCAGGCGAGACGCAGCTGCACACCGAGAACCATCTGTTCATCAGACCTCACCGAGTCCCCATTCTAAACGAAGTACCCTGACGGCTGTTGATCCAGGGCTGCTGTGCAGATTGGTAATTAGATTAAATAAGATGAGCGACGACTTTCAAAACTTGGCGGACCTGGAAGTGAAGGAACTCGCCTGCTCTGACCCTCAGCTTCTCAATGCTGATATCTGGCATCGTGTAACTGCTGTGATTATAATCAGGATGTGCTGCCATCTGCTGTTGCATGGATCGTCCATGAATACATGCGGATACGGATTCTGCACACGCTTAGTGGAGTGCTCAGCATGACTGTTTGAAACCTTTCATGGCCTGATGACCAAGGGAAAAAAACAAACAAAACAAAGACAATTTTACTGTACCCCAGAGTTATGACCACACAAGCCAGCATTTATAAATGGTGCAGTTTCAGCTGGCGTAACAAAAAAAAAAAAAAAAACACTGCATGGAATCACTATTTAGGAAACTTCAATTGTAAGGTAACCATCCAATCATATGCAGTGTCCCCAAGTCCTCCTTAACCACTTTCATCAGTTTCTCATGCACCATTCCACACTCCCTTCATCGCTATAGTGTCCTTTATCCCCAAAAAATAAATAAATAAATAAATAAAACTCGAGCCCTGGAGATCTACTACTTCATACAACACACTCCACATTGAGTCTAGGACATCTGAGGATCAAAGGAAAAACAGCATCGAGACCTACAAATTTCTGGAACTGTACTGAGGCGATTGACTGTGCTCTTCCGAAAGATTTTCTCTCAGCTGGTGTTGTCATGATGGTGCTGGTTCACGGCTTTGTCCAACACATCGCTCCAAAATCTCCCGTTCGTGTTCAGCTGGTGAGCATCAAGGCCTCGGGATATGATCTACATCCTCACGGAAACCCGTTCGGTGAGCCTTCGCGTCCTGTGAATGGATGGGGGCGGAGTCGTCCTGGAAGAGACTGCACCCATCAGGCGGAGATCTTCGCATTGATTCTCAAGTACAGGTAGTCCTCAAGTTATGATGGGGATGCGTTCCGCTATACCCATTGTAAGTGGAAAAGTACGTTCGAATGCCGTAGGCCACTGCTTAGCCTAGCCTGCCCAGGAGTCTTTTCCTGTAGGAGACACGCTGGGGTGTTTAAAAGACATACTTTTGAATCAAAATTAGCTCTTGAAGCACACAAAAAGACAGGTTGTAACCCACTGTACAGGACACCGATACACAAGATAACTCCGTGAGCTGCAAGAGAGAGAGTGAGGCATCACGCAAGGCGAGTGATTTGTACATCCGAGCATCGTCCGTGCATTTCCAGGTGTTGTCCGAGCGCGTCGTATGTCATACACTGGTACGCTAGCCTGCTAGCAATGCCTGCCCGTGAATCTTAACTACTTTCTAAATATCACACCGTTTAGCGCATCACAATCCTTATCATAAATTCGAAAAATCATAAGTTGGGCCCTCGTAACTCGGGGAGCACCTTGAGTGCTTCTTTTCAAGCATGCAAGTGGAGGCCATTTTGTCTGTGTGAGCAGATGATTGACCTGGGCATTGAAGATCAAAGATCACTTCTTTGCCTTCATTCGTGGCTCTCTGTATTGGAGAACATTTCTAAAGAAGGCAAATCGAACACGATCATTCTGCCCTCACAGGAAATGACAAATTACTGCAGCAGAACAGCCTCCACAGGAACAATTGTCCATTTTACAAAGCCAAAGTGTGTGGTGTCATTTTGTTGGGTTTTTTTTGGCCGTGTTCTTGGCTTGGTGCCTCGGCCATTTAACAAGAAACAAACTGCGATGTCCTTTGTTGAGATGTTCGCGTCTTGGCACTGTTTCTCTCTCTCTCTCTCGCGCTACACTGATCCAATTTTAATTAATAAAAAATAAACAACTTTTGCATCACATCAAGGTTGCGTTGTATGAAACATTCAAATTGTGCTAATCTTTTTCTACCAAAACATGGTTAAAAAAAAAAAAAAAAAAGCTGCCTGTGATATACAAGCCTGCTATATTTGCCACATAGCTTTGATCATCCTCGACCCGCGAGCAGCCCCGATGCTGAACCTCACCACAAGGTCTGTTGTGCAGAATCTGTTCCTTCCAGAAGGAAACTGCAAAAGTGACCATCGGGGATGAATTGCTTTGCATCAAGAGAACACTTTCCAGACTGAAGGCCCTAAATGGCTCCAAGGATGCTGCTCGTGTTCCTGAATCCCCGGTTTGTTTATGCGCAGAGCTTTTTACTGGGAAAGTGGACGTGAGGGCCCTTGGAGCGACCCTTGTTATTTGCGACTCTGTTTGAAGGGCTCGGCTTTGGAAGCGCATTTAAAACACTTTCTTCTAAGCCCCACTTATCCTCGGCCGTTCTGGCGCGACGCCCCCAAGTTTGGCTCAAGTGTGGGCTGGCAATATGGTCCCTAACAAAGTGTTTCCCATGTGTAGCTAATTAGAAGTACTTTTCAGGACACAGTCGCTCGGGGGATTCCTAACAACCCCAGCCAAGGTGCTGCGGAGCCAGGCGGGGGCCGACATTCTGAAACGTTCCATCCCGACCGGATAATAGGTAGTCAGGATTAAGTGACACGGTTGGATGGGGGTCGCCACCCTGCCTGCGAGAGCGGGAAAGGCATCTGGTCCCGTCAGTGATGAGTGAAAGTTAACTGGATGGTTTTAAATGCACAACTCAAACAAATGCAACTGCTCCCTTCAAGCCCTGGCCACATTAACGCGGACACATTTAAAAATATAGCAGCTCTAAAGTTGGTCCGTTTTATAGTTTTGTCTGACTACATGACACAGAGACCCAGATATTACCTCACTGCCTGGTTGCCAACTTCAGGATCAAATTGTTTCATGCCTTACAGACAAATCCTGCATCGTATTTAAAAAGAATTTTAACACTGCGAGAAACAAGTTTAGTTCAGGATTGTCTCCCGATGCTGGCTTTCCAATGTCATGGTTAACTGGGCTTCTCCTTGTAGGAGAAGTGGTGGAAAAAACTAATAATGAAATTCAAAATCACTAAACAATCTCAAATCAAGTCATTACATCAAGAACACTCAGGACCTTCCAAGGAATCATGGGAAACCAAAATCTTGATTTGATACCCAGCGGTTCAACATAGGTTACAAGCGGCGTTATACATTTTTCAGTTATAGCGCTGACAAGATGTAAATTTAAACTAAAAGTCTTGGGAGGTCATTTACTTCGCTTCCAGGTTGGCTCTTAAATGGTCACGCTATTGTCGAGAGATGCCCTCATTTGTTCAGCAAAAATTTGCCATGAAATTTGTTTGCACGTTACAGACTAATCTACCTGTTGATAAAACATTTGTTTGTGTTGCTCTTATAATGTTTGGTCCCAAATGTGCTGCTGATTCCCAATAAACCCCCCCCCAAAAAAAACCCCACTATTTTTGCAGTGATTAAAAATGGCGGAAAATGCAATATGGCAGAAATGAATGCTGGGTTCCATTCGCCATGGAAGTCAGATTTTGGAGCTTGGGATCACGCCAGGAGCCATGACATCATGCCCAATTTGTACAAGTTGGAATACCATTTTGGACGCCTCGAGGAAAATCGCTTCGTCAAGCTTTAAACTGGAATTTCAGCTTCCTTTTAGGACTTTTCTTTAAATGTCACGCGGTGGGGGAAGCCAGGATTGCTCACTACCGGGAAGCAGTTAGCCCTTAATTAGCAACACCACATTACCTGATATTTAGAGCAGCAAAACACTAAAAACCTTGGACAGTGCTGTCGGTACATCTGATTGAACAATACAAAAACAGACCGCTTAAAAAACAAGATAAAACTTTCGCATACGGTTTGGGCAGGGGGCCGCCGTTTTGGATTTTTAACTATGAGTCGGGCGTCCGACTTCAGGGGGTGCCCTGGTTGATTTGGACCTCAGGTGTCCCAACTTCCGAGGACAAGCGAGACCCAGAGTGACTTCAAGGTGTTTGTCAGACTTGGTTTCACCCAAAGAATCAAAGGAAAGAGGGATGGCATTTCAGAATCAATACAGCAAAACGCAAATACAATTTTTCTCTATTTGTGGAGCCATGCTGGTGGCTTTTTTTTTTTTTATGGGGGGGTGCTTCATATCAGCACAAAATATATGATATATGCCACAGCGGACAGAAAAGTGAACTGTTCATGACTATTAATCCACATGAAAAGCGCTCTATGGGTTATATTGTGTTATTAGTATTCAGTAGATAAAGGGCTATGGATTGTACAGCTGTTCAGAAGTTCACAGGCCAAGCATTATCGTTTTCTCGCTCATTATCTTCATGTATTTGGATGAGCGCGTTTAACTCCCGGCATTAGCCTCTCTTCGGGGAAGCTAGTTTTTTTATAAGGGAAAAAAAAAAACCTCCTTATGAAAGAGTACAGTGACTTCTTATATAATCGCTCGATAATAGCAAACTGCGACATGATGGCGAATAGAACAGATCCCAGCTGGACCCGGCGTCTGCTCTGCTGGATCATCATCATCATCATCATCCGATCTCACCGAGGACAGAGACAAAAACATGACAGAGCACACAAAGCTCTCCTCTCAGGCCAGGCTTTGGGCAGAACACGAGTGAGAAATGCACGAAAAGATCTCAACAACTCGTACACACACACAATAATAACAATAATGAATTTGATTGTCATTCATGAAGATGTTCTGATTGTGCTTCTTCCACATGTTGCACAGATACAGGAGTAATATGCATTCACCTCAATAGACACTTTTTTTTTTTGGTGTGAGCGCAGATTTCATCCGCACACCCAAGTGCAGTGCTAGACTCATGAGGAAAAGCTGAGAAAAGCCGGAATGGTAAAAATAAATACTCTCACAAATCGCCCTCCATGTACAGTCCTGCTGCGTGTGGCAGACTAGCGGATTGGGCGCAAAGGATTACTGGGGTATTATCCAGTCACATCACTACGGGCAGGCACCATCTACACAACGCCAAGCATTTCATAATGGCCCAAAACTTTAGCGAGGGCATACCAGGTTTGTCGTCCCCCCCCCCCCCCACACACACCCACATCCCATCAAAGTTCCTAAAATGAGCTCAAGCTTCCGTAATTTTATTCTATTATATTATCTATCTGATGGTTCAGTCTGTTCTCTTGGTGATCTACAGATTCCCCCCTGCGTCATAAACAAGGACTCTGGTTGTTTATTCAGTTACGCGGCAACATTCTGAAATTAATTCCACCACAGCCAATAAAACACGCTGATTTATCGAGGCACGGGAACGAGGAGGCAGGAAATCCCATGCTGCTTCTTTCCGAATCGAGTGGTGGGTCAGCGGCAGGTCAAAACGAAACCCGCCTGGCGTGCGAAGCAAATCCAGAATTATTCATCTGGTAAAGCACGACTAAGCCACAGGGACACAGAGATGGAGAGAAAGATAGAAAGAGAGAGAGAGAATGAATGAATGAATACACAAGCTACAGATCACTCAGCTTTTGCTTTTAGCAGCTGTTGTTCTGAGATGGGGGTCAAACGCAAATGCGTCCTCTATCTGCTGCATGCACAAAGGGATCTGACCCCTTTCGCGTCCTCAAAAGTGTAACGGCGTGATGGACGGGTGATCTTAAAGAACGCCGCACCTTGCTCTCAATGCCAGGGGAAGACGCAAATGCGTCTTGGTCTTCTTACACTTCTTATTGGGGACATTAGGACGGTGGCAACACGCCATCAAGCTTGTTACATGGGGCTTAAAATAAAACAGCCTGGTCTTACAGGAACACACAGAGAGAGAGAGAGAGAGAGAGAGAGAGAGAGAGAGAGAGAGAGAGAGAGAGAGATAGAGAGAGAGAGAACATGCTCACTTCTTTGCTTAAACATACTAAAGGACTGAAACACTCCAGGACGTGCTCTGATGGGGAAATCATCAATGCCAGGGAGGTGTGATGAAGCAGGCTCGTTGTTACCACCCTGAAGCTTGTTAGCTCCATTAGACTCGTATGCGTTGAAGGGGGGGAGCGGAAAAAAAGGAAAATCTGTCGCTGCCGTGTTCGTAACTGAGCAGCTCCTCGGACGGGGAGAGAGAGAGAGAGAGAGAGAGAGAGAGACGCTCTTGACGCCCTGCATGCTAATTCCTTGTTCTCGCAAAAAAAAACAAAACAAAAAAAAACCCCGGCGAATAAAGAGCGCTACGTTGTGATTTATGAGCGTGCGAGTCTGACCTGCGTGAAAGGGAAGGAAAGAAAAAAAAAAAACTCATCTAAATTCTAATACACGTCCCCTCCCCCCCTCCCCCTGACCTCCGCGGCAGCGAGGAGCAAGTTAAATACCCTGCTGCTTTGGTGAGACGGCGCAGGTGCCTCGGCCCGTGCCAGGAGAGACGCCGGGATGGAGTGCTGTGGCATACCAAATGCCCAGAGAGAGAGAGACAGACAGACAGAAAGACAGACACAGACAGAAAGAGAGAGAGAGATAGAGAAAAGACAGACAGCGAGATAGACACAGACAGAGTGAGAGAGAGAGAGAGAGAGAGAGGGAAAGACAGAGAAAGACAGACGACAGGCAGAGAGAAAGACAGACAGAGAGAGAGATTTGAGATGGCTTTATCTGTTCAGTCCACTTCAGATTTTTGAGTCTCCATGAACGGTGAGTCCACACAGCATCACGTACACGCTTTCACCATCATCAACACTGCACTGCGCGCGCGCACACACACACACACACACACTATCAGTTCCACAGAGCAGAGGAAGAGAATGAGAGAGAGAGAGACCGACAGGTGGCCACTCAAAGGCTCATTCATTCTTGTGCAGTGAGAGAGTGAGTTGGATCTCTGTCCTCATTAGCAGTGTTATGGTGTTAGGTGCCGCTTTAAATTCTATTTCGAGTCACAGTTTCATGCGCGCACACAAGCAGGTGGTGAAAACGGAGGCAAAAGCAGGATTTTGTGCAGACAAAAAAACAAAACAAAACAAAACCACCCACGGGCATGTGGATGCTTTGTAGGATTAATCTGCCCCACACGGGCAGTGCGACACCAACTGAAATGCCCTCAACACACATTTATGTGGAGTCTATTTAATCCATCTTTCTCTCCCTTTCTTTCTCCGTCGACACCCTTGTCCATCTCGGTCTACTTTCATGCGACAGCCCGTCTCCTCATGTCCCTCTCTCGTGGTGCGACCCCTCAGGGTCCCTCAGGTGGGCAGTGAGAGCACTACATTAACATATGAAGCGAGCTCTTGGTGCCATGGCTGACACATTCCACCGGTGGGCTCCTCGTATAGAGAGAAAAAGAAAAGGGGGGAAAAAGAAAAAAGAGCATCGAGGACGAGCCGAGAGACGGCGGCGTGACGGCGATTTCTCGGCAGCGGCCTGAAGCGCGTGTTTCGGCTCCAGAGTTTCTCACCTAGCAACGACAGGCCCGGTTTCCCAGCAGAGCCGCTTGTGGGGACGTCCGAATGTGGCGCGAGACAATGGAAATGTCATTGAAACGTGCGAGAGCGTGAGAGTGTGTTGGGGGGAGGGGGGAGGTCAGTCTGCTTGCCTGACACCTGTAGAGAAAGAAATCACGTGAGTTTGAATCTAACACTCCGTGCGTCTTTCGCTCATTTAATAAACGGAAGCTTAATCATCAACCACGCGCGCTAACAATTAACGGGCTCTTCGGAGAGCGCTAAGGTTTCGGTGATTAACGTGACATGGCATCGGCATTCCTCATGGTGCTTGGAGCACACTGCGGAGGAGACTCGCGGAGAGAGAGAGAGTGAGAGAGAGTGTGAGTGAGTTAGTTCATCTGCAAGGACACCAACGAGACCCGAAAAGTGCTGCAGTGGGGGGAAAACTGCGGCTTCGCGCTTTATTCTGAACACACACACTGATTTGGAAGGGTTTCCTCGCTATCGTTGCGTGCTGTGTGCTTTTGTGCTGGAACACAACCCCCCTCCTGCTCAGTCTCTCCAGTGCCAGAGTCGTTACCGCTGTCGACATCAGATCCATCTCACACGCGATGAAAGCTAAAATCGATTTCTTTCTCTCGTCACGGTGTCAGGCGCAGCCCTGCGAGCTCACGAACGCTGCCCGCGTTCACGAGGCGGACGCGGGGAAGGCTGGCGACGCACGACACCTCCTTGGAGTCCCTCCTTGTGTTGGGGTGAGAGGTCAGAGGACGTCTCCGTGCGTGAACGCCGTTCCTGAACCTGCCATGTGGACACTCGTTACGATTCAGGGCACAGCCAGAAGAGAGAAAAAAAAAAAAAAAAAAAGTTGGGGGGGTTGCGAAAGGAAATTAGGAAGCTTGTCGACTAGTCACGGATGTGGAGTCGATATTCTGGCGGCGACGCAGAAAATTAAAGGTGCAGTCAGTTAATAATGGAATCAGAAACTCCACAGCGACTTGATTTTCGTTTCAGGCGTTTTGAGCGGTCCGTCAAAGGCCTCCTTAGTGTTCCGGACACCAGGACGCTTCCATACAGCATGT
>JAQLOM010151902.1:0-13807 GCA_030068315.1 Chrysichthys thysi
GTGTGTGTGTGTGTTTGTGTGTGTGTGTGTGTGTGTGTGTGTGTGTGTGTGTGTGTGTGTGTGTGTGTGTGTGTGTAGGAAGAAATTTGTGACTCCTGCTCTGTCAGAGGGCTTCTCTGAACTCCTGCAGGTTCACTTTATTCCCAGTTTTACTGACAGTCGTTCTGAGGCTCTTTATAGGCAGTTCTCAGAGGGCTGAGCGTAGAGTTTGACCACAGGATGAACATGAAAGGTGGAAAAAAAAGACCCAAGTCCCTGTACTGTTCTTTTATATAAATTGAGTTCTTGAGTTCTGCTGTGTACTCTACTGATGTGTGTCTGCCTTATTTCCTGATGTTTCTTTACTGTAATTTTAATAAATCTTCGTCATCAAGGAATCTCTGCTGCTTATTTAGAGTGACCAGAATAGTAGGTTCCAAGTTAATTTTGATATTGCACAAAAAGATACGCAATAATTGTTGGTTTACAATGAAGCACATTTTACATAATTTATTAAATAGTGAATGCAATAGAAAACTGTTAAAACCAACATTACCTGGTGTTCTTCTGGTCTATGTGATTTATTGTTTTACTGCTTAAGATTATTTCTGTAGACTGCTTGATTTTACATTTTTCATTATTGTACAATCCACTGATGTGTGAGAATGTGTACTTGTTTGCTCAACAAGTATTTGAGATATGATCAGTTAAGCAACACAGAGCATGAAACAGGATGTTTGATACAATAGACTGCATAAACCAGTGGTCCATTAAACAGCAAAGGAAAAGTGAAACTGTTGACCAAGGGTGTGCTTCTCAAAAGCATAGTTGCTAATTCCTTAAGAACTTGTATAGATAGAACCAAGCAGTTGTGATCAAAGTGTTTCCTAATTACTTAAAACTATCGGGGAACCTAGAACAAACCAGTAAGCCACACAAACCAGTAAGCCAAAAGCATAGTTTGACTGAAATGCCATAAATGTAAATGTAGAAGCTTTGTAAATTTCACCAAAGAATCACTTGCTTATTTCTATTAGCATGCATACAACATCCAACATCAATTTTAGTGTATTCTATAAATACATGTATTCTAGTGTATTTAACCACACAGTACACGAACAAATGTGTCTTTTACCTGGTTTCAACCGTGTCGTTCCTCAAAGGTATTAGTTATATCACATGGAACTTCACTGAGGTCTCAAATGGGAAAGGAGCGCTTCATGGTGTTGGGGGTACTCTGAAGAACCTTGCTGACTGGACTGCGGCATGTGGGACTTTTACCCGACGTGAAAGCACTGCGATCGCAGATGTGGAGATTCTTTAAAGATCAGAATTAGTTCCTCTCTCGCTCAAACCTGTTTCTGGCACAAAGACTAGGTACCGGGTAAGTTCTCTCTGTGTTAATATTGTACTCTTTGTTTTCTATACTCTTGTCCACATATTCATATATATGTAACACACACATTCATCCATTTTGTGCACATACAAATTAATTCAATGTATACCTTTTCATTTTATAAATAATATATGTATGTAAGAAAAAAATATAGGTATTTAACAGAAAAATGTGTGTGAGTGAGTATAGTGGAAATGGAAGGAGCATAGTGGAAATGGTAGGCAGGTCATTTCTCGTGCTGTGATTGGCTGAAGAGCTGAGGCAAGGTAATATTCAGTTACCAATCAAAAAGTGAAGGACTAATGTATTCACTGTTTCTTTATTTTTTTGAAACTTTATCAATTCTTGAGATTGACAGAAATCAAGATTTAGTTTAAGATAAAGTTTAAATGTTATCACAATGTCCACTGAACAGCCTCTCATGACTTTCATGTTAAGGTTGTACAAATTCTGTCTTAAAGGGGTCATTCCATGAGAAACCGTTTAATATTTAATCTTTTTGGAATTCGATGGGTCACTCCGTGTTGCATATGCATGCTGCGCGTGAAAATGTTGTTCTACCCCCATATTGTCTGCATTAGCCATAGAAAGAATATAGACAGAAAAATGTGCAAATCAGAAAGAGCCCATCAAAATTATGTCACTTTCAAAATTAGTATTCATGGCCTCACCCACCTTGTCTTCCTGTGGGCGGTCGCAAGCCAGTTTTGATTTTGCGACCAGGAGAGAGCAGAGCCCGTCACGGCAAGTAGAAGTAGAGGAGCTAACAGCAAGTTGAAAACATGGCGGAACATGTTCATGTCTGTACTATTTGTGGCAATAACACATCAAAGTTGCATGTCTTGCCCAAGGAACAAGAACTGAGGAAGAAATGGTTGGAATTTGTCTTTGGAACACCACCAGCGAAGTATAAGGCTTTGTTAGGTCTGTGTTCTAATAATTTCGACCACAGTGACTTTTACAACTTTGGTGCCTACAGTAGTGCTTTTGCATTGAGATTGTTCTTTAAACCTGGATCTGTCCCGTAACGACAAACGACCACCAGCACACAGGTTGTAAGTAAAAAATAAACTTTCCACCCAAGGTTTCCCTCACTGGAGGGAGCGTCACAGTGCTGTTAGCCTATCAGAGGTGATACATTTGCATGTCATGAATATACATGAGTAAGAGCCAAAATCCTGTCGTTCTCCCCCACCCACTGCTCCACCAAACTAGAACAGCCTGAAACAGGAGCACCAGAGCGTTTTTTTCTACCAAAACTGACTCATAGGGCATTCATTCATCTAGAGACCACTGCAAAATTAGTGAAAAAGCAATGACCCCATTAAACTATTATTTACTGTCATTTTATGCTGTGACAATGTGCATGTGCCTATTTGCAATTTTACTGTGGACTTCAAACTTGTCAGAGAGCAAACATCAAATTCTGTGTCAATCTGGGGAAATTGGGAACTGAGACCGCTGGTACTTTATCACCCAGGGTCCACATGTGACAGCTGATAACTCGAATTTAGTCAATAACGGGAATTATTCAGTAAATGTGACTTTTGCTCTCATGAACAATCCGTAGCTTGTCTTTGTATTTTTACAGTGCATTTTAAGATATTAGTTAAAAAAAAAGTCGGTCATTATTCCCATAACGCAAAAGTAGAATGAGAACAAGATGCCTTTGAATAGCGTCATTGCATAGTGCTGCTACTTAACATCAGGTGAGAATAAGCTGAGCAGTTCTAGCACATGTATTCCCTTGTTTGAGAGTGATTTCCCACTTAAGAAGGGACTTCTGTGTCAGACAAAGTAATGGATAGCAAACAGATTGCATAAAATAAATGTGAGTGTCAAGTATACACAGTACCAGACAAAAGTGGTAAATAAAATATTGGCTCCTGTAATTTGAAAGTCTTTTAGTTTTCATTTTATTCAACTTTAAAGAATGTCCCAACTTTTCTGGAATCTGGGTTGTATATGTAAGAGTTGTACCTGGGAGGAAAGAATACATGTATGTATGGAAGAGTACCTATATGTACAACGTAAGTAAGAATGAAAGCTCACAGTACATCTCTACAAATCGCTCCTAGCTTCGCTATCAGTGGTGCTTCTTTTGCATTGACCCAGATATCACTCATATTTCCAGTTCAGGGTCATGAAAACATTTGCATCATATCACAAAAGTTATAACACAAACATGACTCATTTTTTTCTTCTACAGATTTTTTTTTCTCTCCTCCCATGTGACTTTAGGAGCTCCTTAGACAACCACCACCGAACTACACCACAAAATTAACACGCACATTAAGGCAGGTGGAACAATACAACAAATAACACACACACCTAATTAGAGTGAATCAGAATACTAAAATGCAATGCCCAAAGGGCCATTACCATTACTGCTGGGGCTGTTACCTTTCCAGTACAGTGGAACCTTGGGTTGTGAGCATAATTAATTCTGGAAAAGTGCTTGTAATCCAAAACTCATATATCAAAGCGAATTTCCCCATAAGAAATAATGGTAACTCAGATAATTCGTTTCACAACCCACAAATCTATATACTGTATATAAAATTCTTTTTGCATTTGAAACGGAAATGATGTATGTGGGTCGTTTCCGAAGATGTCAAAAGTTGTGCTGTCTCCGTTGGTGGGCCCGAGTGTGGCTGATGAGGCCAGTTCCTGATGTGCACACTCGGGAACAGTGGGGGCATTGGAAGGAAGCAGCAGGGGTGGGGGCCATTGCTTTTGAGGCTTTTCTGCGTTCTCTGGCGTTGGTTATCTGCTCGCTTCTGCTGGATTCAAAGGCAGTGTGGGCCGCATGTGTTGTGCTGTGCCACTTGATTCTGACTGCAGCACATGCTTTAAGCTCCTTTGCTGGGATATCACAGTATTTTAGGGTGTCCTTGATGCAGTCTTTGTAGCGCTTCTTTGGACGCCTTGTGTTTCTGTGGCCTTGAGACAGTGCCCCATAGGAGACTTGGCGGGGAATGCGGGAATCACGTGGCCTGTCCAACGCAGTTGTGCCTTTAGGATCATGGCCTCCATGCTGCAGAGGCCAGCTCTGTCAAGAACCTCCAGGTTGGTGACCCTGTCCTGCCATCTGATGCCCATGATGGATCGAAGAGCCCTCATATGGAACCATTCAAGCTGCTTCAGGTGTCTTCTGTAAGGCGTTCAGGTCTCACATCCATAAAGGAGGCTGGTGAGTATGACTGCCTTGTACACCTTGATCTTGGTGGTCAGCGTAATGTTCTTGTGATTCATCACACGAGAGCGCAAATGGCAGAGCACAAATGGACTGACTGGCTTTGCTGATACGAGCTGTTATCTCCTTGTCGAGCAACCCATCTGAGGCGATGATGGTCCCCAGCTACTTGAACTGGTCGACAACCTTCAGCTGAGTGCTGTCAATGCAGATGATGGGAGGAATGGCTGTGGATCCTGGAGCAGATTGATGGAGGACTTCCGTCTTTTTGAGGCTGATGGTGAGACCAAACAGACAAGCAGCTTCGGTGAACCTGTTGACAATGGTTTGGAGGTCAGATTCCGAGTGTGCTATGAGAGCACAGTCATCAGCAAACAGGGTGATAAGCCGTTCATTACATTACATTACATTATTGTCATTTGGCAGACGCTCTTATCCAGAGCGACTTACATTCATTTTTTTATTTATACAACTGAGCAATTGCAGGTTAAGGGCCTTGCTCAAGGACCCAGCAGTGGCAGCTTGGCAGTGCTTGGATTTGAACTCTCAACCTTCCGATCAGTAGCCCAACATCTTAACCCCCTGAGCTACCACTGCACCAGTTCAACGTTCAAGAGTCTCGGACTTGGTGTTCAGCCTGCGGAGGTCAAAGAGGGAGCCGTCCAATCTGTACTTCAGGTAGATGCCATTCTGCTAGAACACAGCCCTGTTTGACACCATTGGATATCGCGGACAGTTCCGAAGTGTCACCATTGGAGATGACTTGACCCACCATGCCATCATGGGAGAGACGAATGAGCTGGACGAACTTTCTGGGGCAGCTGAGCTTGGTGAGGATGGTCCACAGGGCTTCTCTGTTGACTGTGTCGAAGGCCTTTGTCAGATCTATGAAGACGGCGTAGAGGTCCATGTTCTGCTCGATGCATTTTTCCTGGACCTGTCTCACTCTGAAGACCATGTCAACAGTGCTGCGTCCTGGTCTGAAGCCACACTGTGCTTCTGGCAAGTTGTCCTCTGATACTGCGCTGATAATGCGGTTCAGGAGGACACGTGCAAGAATCTTGCCAGCGATGGAGAGCAGGGAGATGCCATGATAGTTGCCACAGTCCGCCTTGTTGCCTTTGTGCTTGAACAGGGAGACAACAGAAGCATCTCTGAAGTCCCGTGGCATGGAGTCCTCTTGCCAAATACTGACCAGGATGTCGCGAAACACTTCTATTGCTTCAGGGCCTGCTGCTCTGTAGAGATCAGCGGGGATGCCATCCATGCCTGGCGCCTTGCTGCAGCTGGTCTGCCCAATGGCTTTCTTGACCTCATCTAAAGAGGGGGCAGGTCAAGGTGGGCAACTTCTGGTTTCTGCTTAACAGCATCAAGGGCCCTCTGGGTCAATGACGTATGACCACAGAACATATTATACGTGCGTATGACTGGAAACAGCACCACTAGTGCTTAAATTTTATATGAAAACGGTGTAGGTACCGGGAACTAAGTTTTAACTAAGAGTTATTTTACTGATATTGAAAAGAAGTAAACACCTATTTGGCAAGTTATTATTTAAGAAAACTTTGATCTAAATGTATGAAATTCTTTTCGTGTTTGATACGGAAATTACGCATGACCACTATTTGTTGAAAAATAAAATTGGTAATTAACAAACTTGTTTTATAAATACTGCATTTTATTTTTTTCCCTTGCACTCAGGTGAGCGAAGCCACTAGGTAATCATCTAGTATTTACATAAAAATAATTAATACAAAATATAAAGTAAAAATACAAAGCAAAATCCTGCACATTAACTGGTGTGAGGAAGAGGAGGAGAGAGGGAAGAGGAGGAGGATTATTGTGTAGGATGACTTCACTACAACTCATGGAATCACTGCAGTCTGTCGGAATCTATTTCTTCTTGTGCGACTTTTAACAAAGAATCTATCCAATGATAGCTGTTTTTGCCTCCTTTTGAGGATTTGGTGAAAATGCGACATTGCATTGTCATTAAACAGATTCATCGCTTGCACTGCTACAGCATATTTGGGTGGTGCTTTTCTACAAGGTTTTGCACTCTTTCCCATATTTTACACATCTCCCTGAACTCATTTGAATTGAGGGATTTCTTCTTTTTCTACGCTAGAGCGGATGTTGACTATACATGTGAGCCACAATCCCGCAGTGAGTGTGAGAGAGAAGTTGTGATCACGTGAGGCTTGGCAGATGAAGCATATGCATACTATGTACTATACTCATATTGTAAGACCTCGCTCGTTCATCAAATCAAAATTTATTCAAATTTCTTGCTTGACTTGCAAAACACTCTTTTCCATGTATAGGTCTTCTTCTGCTAGTGGAATCTCAGTTACCACTGGTGGGTCTATTAAGGATTTTCTGGATGTGCACTTTCCACCTTGCTATCTTGCTTTCTGTGTCTTTCAAAGGCCCATCATTGCTACTGAAGCCACCCTTGAGTGTCTTTGTGAGTCTATGTAGTGTTTTATGGTCTCACTTTTCCGCTGCCTCCTCTGCTTCAGCTGTCAGTCCCTCAAAGTACTCTTTCTTTTCTTCTTTAGCCAGCTTCTTCAACTCTCTCTCTAGCTAAGTCTACTTGGCCTGTAATTGGTCCTTAATTCTTTCTGATGTTGTAGGATTGATTTTCTGCTGGACCTCTTTACTCACCAGTTTTTTGCCATGTACCTGTCTAAATTCAAACTTCCATTTTCTTGTTCTTAAAGCCCAGGACTTTTTCCCTGTGTCCATAATGGCTTGACTAAAAGTGGCAGTGTTCATCTCCTGCCCGTCTCCCAGGATTTTGAAACACATCCTTAACTCTAGTCTGAAGACTTGTCTAGTCTTTTATTTTCCAGCTTGCTCGAATCAGACTGTCTTAGTCTGTACCTCAGCAATTTCTGTGGGGACTGTCAGCGGAACTGGTGTAGGTTCCTTTCCTTGACCAACTATGTCCAAACCTCTCTGATCCTTTTTCCATCATGTCTGAAACCCTTCCAATGTTATTTGGGTTATCAGCTATCACATGTGGACCCGGGGTGATAAAGTACCAGCGGTGGATGATGGATTTTGGTGCAGTGGAGAGGTATGTGTCTCACATGCATCTAGATAGCATTCTCAGATGCCAAAAGGTTCAGGCTTATTGCCAGCTATGGCATTTCTGAATGTTCTGGGAACACTTGGCCACACTTATTTGTTAATATTACTGTGACTGGTTATAGTTCTGTGTAGAATGAAATGTGTACGTAAATAGTGTCAAAGAAGGTGTTAGCTGATGATTGTTTGAATTTATTGGCTAATGTTAAGCTTTCTAAGCTATTACATTAGTCTGCTTGCTTGCATAGATCTAGCTTACTTAGACTTAGATTCTCCCATGCTAAGTAGCATATTGGGCAGCAAATGTTTGCCATTGGTTTCGGTCTTGTTCTAGGACTTTGGGGTTGTCCCATGAGATGTTCATGGCTTTCAGATCTTGAGTGAAGGTCGTTCTCCAGGTGTTTCAGGGGCATCCTCATGGTCTTTTGGCGCCAGGGGGCACCCAGCACATCGCCATCATTGGAATTCGCGTGTTGTTCATGTGAAGAATGTGGCCGGCTAGTCGGAGTCTTCGGTATGCGAGGATGTTGTGGAGTTTGACTGTGCCACTCCTTTGGAGCACTTCCACATTGGTGACATGATCGGTGTAACGGATCTTCAAGGTTCGTGAAGGCACCTCTGTTGGAAGACATCGCTTGTGTTGATGCTCGCTGATGCCTTCCAGGTCTCGCTGGCATAGATGGCAGTTGGGATCACAATGGAGCTGAACAGGCGGAGCTTGATCTTCAGGGAAATGGAGGGGGATGACCAGATTTTATTCATCCTCCGAAATGCCGCAGCCTTCCTGATGCGGCATTTGACGTCCACCACCACGTTGCCATCCTGGGAGATCACGCTACCGAGATGGGTGAATCTCTCCACTTCTTCCAGCTTCTGTGCCCTGATGAATATTCCTCGTGCTTGGTCGATGGTACTGACGCGCATGATCTTCGATTTCTCGGCGCTTATCCTGAATCCAACTTTCCCAGCTTCTCCTTCCAGGTCAGCCGTCCCTTGTTGTAGATGTTGCTCGTTTTCCTCTATGAGGGCGATGTCGTCAGCGAAATCCAAGTTGCCGAGGTGGCCTTGGTTCGACCAGTCAATGCTGGCACCGATGCGTGCTCCAGCTCGTCTCTGGATGAAGTCGAGGGCAAGGAGAAACAGAAGCGGTGATAGGATGCAACCTTGCCTGACTCCAGTGGTTATCTCAAAGATGTCTGTGTGGCCATTTCTGGTCTTGACACAGCAACTTGATCATAGGTACAGGTCCTTGAAGATGTTGACGAAGATGGAAGGGATGCTGTATTTTCACAGGATCTGCCAGAGGGACTCGCAGTGGATGCTATCGAAGGCTTTTTTGAAGTCGACAAAATTAATGCCGAGTGGGCACTGGTATTCGACGCATTGCTCGATGATGTTTCTTAAGGCGAAGATCTGTCCCGGGCCAGAATGACCGCTTTGAAACCCAGCCTGCTCTTCACACAGCCGCTGGTCGAGGGCATCTCACAGTCGTCGAAGGAGGACCACGCAGAACACCTTACCAGGCACGGACAGAAGAGTGATGCCTCTCCAATTGGTGCACTCAGCATTTCTTGGGGATCTTGACGATGGCGCCTCGTCGCCAATCCTCCGGCACCGCGCCACTTTGCCAGCACATGTTTAAGAATGTCGTCAACTCCTCCGCCATGATTTGACCGCTGTGTTTCAGGAGTTCTGCAGGTATTTCATCCACACCAGCTGCTTTGTTTTTCTTGAGGCTCTTGATCACGATCTTCACTTCCTCGATGGTGATCTCACCAGTATTCACCTGGAGATCTTCCTGCGTCTCCACCACCTTGAACAACCACCTGGTTGAGGGTCTCCTGGAAGTGTTCGACCTAGCGGCAGATCGACAGATTTAGCTAACATGCACTTTATTATTTTAATTAAAGTCCTCAAAGTGTTTTTTATTCTAATTGTCACGATTCAGTGCTTTAATATAAAACTCACGGGCTGACTAATCCAAATCAGTAGTCCAAGAACACGACTAAAATACAGTCAAAGCCATCAAGAGAGCAGCAAACAACTATTTCAGGGCAAAACCCAAAGCAGCAAAAAACAGAGAGCAGAACAGCATCATAACCAGCAAACACTTAAATATAAGGCATGTTAGTAGCAGACATAAGGACTGAAACTAATGTTTCACAAAGAGAAAGTCTGTGTGAGTGAACATATGAAGTTTATGAAGTGGTGACTAATTGGATGCAGGTATGATTAGTAATTCTTTTAACTCTTGAACTGTCAACATTTAATTGTATTGGAATTGCCAGTCAATGCAGTCATTAGACTAAACTCGAGGGCAAAATATGAAGCAAGCATTCTGGCAAGCAGAGCATTTGCAACATATTAGAAGGTGTTTAGTTTGTGTTTTTGTATATTTTGTCACTGGTAATCATTGCATTCCTAGTGTTATTCATTATTTGCACTATTGTTGTTGTTGGCACTTAGCTATTTGAGTAAGCATTGACCAGTTTTGTTAAAGTGTAGGTTTCGGTTAGTGAAGTATGGGGTTTGCATGTGAATCACAAATTCAACAAATGGGGAAAAATATCCGGCTGAGACCCTGCATGCGGGGTTCTGCAAAACCATATTCATTCATTACAAAAATTCAAAAGATTTCAATTTTAGAAACACCTAAATGAATGCACACTAATATCATTATAATTCATAATAATATCAAGAGCTGAACAAAGAGACTAGTCTTCTAATCCAACTGGTCCTGACTCACAGCTTTACAGCCCCTAACACACCATCAACACACATTAAAGCAATAAATACTCAGAACCAGAATAAATTTGAAAACCCTGTCAGAATCAACCAAAATTACACAAACATTAAAAGGCATTAAAAGCCAAACTAAATTTCTGAGTAAAATGCAGTTGTGTCTGGCACTAATGAAACAGTATACTGTAGCAGATTATCTGAACATGGTAACTGAGCCAAGCCTGAGTGCAGACGCAGCAACCATTGACTAGCAATCAAGACGAGCCATCACCTAGCTACCCAGAAAGAAGAGATTGTGCCAGCAATGTTGTCTAAATAATATAGTGATAGAACTGCATTTCCTCACTCAATGCACAAAATATTAGCAAAATTATTGTTATGGCAAACAATAAATCTATAAACCACAAATAAATCTCTTTATACTGTATGCCTTTTTTTTTTTTTAAATGCATCCATGGCAGGTAACGGTGTGGTTTAGGAGAAGTCTGCAGTGGGAATGTGGAGGAATGGAGCAAATAACCTGTTGCTTATTTTAAAAGTGTTTTGTTTTAACTCCCTCTCTCAGTGTGTAAGTCAGTGTGTGCGTGAGAGTGAGCATGAGTGAATGTGAGAGAGAGAAGTGTGAGCAGAGCCAGACTGAGCAGTTGAAAAGCTGCCAAATTCTGCTTGTGGTGTTTGTTGTGTCTACCCCTTTTACACACACAGATGACTTTAATAGGAAATGCACCAACATCCCTTACATTACATTATATTATAGTCATTTTGGCAGACAGTCTTATCCAGAGCAACTTAGTTATCTCATTTATACAACTGAGCAGCGAGAAGGTCCTGGGTTCGAGCCCCAGATTCGGCACAGGTGCCTTTCTGTGCGGAGTTTGCATGTTCTCACCGTGTTTGCGTGGGTTAATCTGGTTTCCTCCCACAGTCCCGAGACGTGGGGATTAGGCTAATTGGCTGCCCGTAGGTGTGAATGTGAGTGTGATTGGTTGTCTGTCTCTGTGTGCTGCCCTGCGGTGGATTGGCGACCCGCCCAGGGTGTGTCCCACCTCTCGCCCGATGTCAGCTGGGATTGGCGCCAGCTTCCCCCCGTGACCCTGAACAGGATTTAGCAGCAGAAGACGAGACAATGGTGTAGTGATTAGCACTACTGCCTCAGAGCAAGATGGTTCCAGTTTCTATCCCCAGTTCAACTGGGGGCCTTTCTGTGTGGAGTTTGCATGTTCTGTGAGGGTTTCCTCCCACAGTCCAAAGGTGTGAATTAGGTCCTAAGGCTACTCTAAATTTCCCGTAGGTGTGAATGGCTGTCTCTCTCCCTCTCTGTGTTAGCCTTATTAGTGTGCTTGCTATGCAAAGCACACTATTGTTCTTCTTAAGTTTTATTAGTGTACTTGCTATGCAAAGCACACTATTGTTCTTCTTAAGTTTTATTAGTGTACTTTCTATGCAAAGCACACTATTGCTCTTCTTAAGTTTTATTATTTTTATTATTCTGCTTCCTCAAATGGCCCCCTACTAATCCTACCGCTTTTTAGCTAGAGACACCGTTCCAACTCGCATACGTCCGTGCTGACCCGGTGATGACAGCTTGTTGACGCCTTTTTCCCTGTCTTGGCGCCGAGGCTACGCTTGACGAGTCCTGATTCGCCGGAGAATGATGCCTGGCGGCCTCGCCGTCCAATCAGCTGTCGGACTGGGGCGGTGCTTAAGGCTTATCCAGACGCCTGACCAGACCGCCATCTTTTTTTTCTCTCGCAGTCTGTATGTTTGAACAAATATAAACTTTGAAACTATTTTTATACAACTGTGGTGTTGGGTGTGTGTGTCTTAACATTATTGTTGTGATTTTGTGTACTGGGTTAGTTCATATTGGGGAGAGAGAATGTGTGCGTTTATATACACACACACACACACACACACACACACACGGCTGGAACGCACCACTGTTTATATAAGGGACATTTAGTGAAGCTAACGGGCTTGTCTTTCTGTAGTTTTCATTCGTGTCGGCTCGGTTTAGTCACACAGCTGTTGAGCTTTGTGTTGTTACATTAAGAGCTAAAATGCCGGCTTCGGAACGAGCCTAAGAGACAGAGCCGCGTGCAGCTTTCATGACAACGTTACGGTTCAGGTAAGCGAGCTGCCAGGCTTAACAGATCTCTGAGTTGTAAATGTTGGTCCTCACATTCATAAAGTCACTTTACTCTGGATGTACGTTCAGCTCAAAGCCGAGATGCGCTCCGTGTTTTTGTTTAAAACAAACACGCTAGCCTTCAAAAACTGCAGCGTCCCAAATCGCTTCGTACTCCCTACATGCACACTACCTAGGGTGTGAGTAGGCTGCTCGTTCACTATAAAGGCTATTGAGACGAGACCTGTCTTTCCGAGTGACTGGCCAAAAGGGTCAAAACCAGGAAGAATCCTACGCACCACTTAGGGAGAGAGGAGTTGCTTGTTCACTGGAAAGGCGATTGCGACGCGACCTGTCTTACCGAGTGACTGGCCATAAGGGTCAAAATGGGAACTGAAAGCAGACAATAATAAAGGCTTGGTAAGTTTACACACTTGAGGTTTCTATTTCAGTGTGACTCATCAGTGCACATGGTACCTTTGAGCAAGCACACTTCGCATTTTCTCTGCGGAAATGCATTCTACTTTTAAACTGGTGACCTGCCCAGGGTGTACCCTGCCTCTCACCTGAAGTCTACTGTGATTGGCTCGGGCTAGCCCCATGACCTACAATTGATATATGGCATAGAAAACAGGGGTGTAAAATAAAAACACGAAGACTGACCAATCCATTGTGAATTGTTGTGACTGTTCATGGTATAATTATATCACTTGCAGAGGCCAGTAGACCCAAAGGCACATCTATACTACTCACTTGATGTCTAGCTCATGTCTACCAGCCAGGAGGTCATATTTGCTCTGGTACCTAAACCCTGGGGTTAGATTAACAAATCACAAAAGGAGCTTCTTTCCAAATTATGTTCTAATGTCTTTCTTTTGCTAGGACACACTGGAGTGTCAGAATGTGAATAATTTGAAGGAAAGCAGAAATATAGCTGTGGACAACACTAATTCTAGATTGTGAAAAGCAGTGCTTATCTTTTTTTTTAATTACAGTGAACCCCCGCCTATCGTGGGGGTTACGTTCCGGCGCCCCCTGTGAAAGGTGAAACCCGTGATGTTGCGACGGTACATTAATTTTATTATTTATATATATTTTAAGGCTTTAGAAACCCTTCCCGCTCTCTTATTAACCTTTTCCACACTCTTATAAACACTTCCCCTGCTCTTAAACACTTTCTACATTCTTAAACCTACGTCATTTTAACAACATATAAAATCCTATATGGGCACTGACCAGATGAGATGAACAGTCACTGAGCCAATCAGCGCCC
>JAQLOM010151933.1:0-13802 GCA_030068315.1 Chrysichthys thysi
TTGAGGCTGAAACACATTCATTGGATTTACATTCATTTCAATGGGAAACACTGATTCGGGTCACGAACAAATCGGGTGACAAACAGAGTCTCGGAACGGATTCAGCTCGTGAGCCGAGTGGCCACTGAATTTAAACATCCAGCAGATGGCAGTAAAATTCCACAATTATGATGATATATCCATATTTATGGAAATATATCCAGACACATGAAGGAGTTGCAGATTTGTACATCATAGAGGAGTGGGTTATTGTCCGTGGCGGAGGGCTGCACGCCCCGGAATCACTTCTAGTTTCTAATTTGTTTTTGCATGACAATCAGCAGTGAGTTATATTCTCAATAACATTTCTGAGACCACATTTCACTATCAAAATTAAAATTGTTCAAATTGTTAAAGGCTAATCTTTAATTTTGTGACACTTAAAGCTGATTTTAAATCTCCTGAATTTGTTAAATTCCACCAAAGCTGTATACTGTATATAAAAAAAGATAATTTTTTTCTCAGTAAAGTGTGTGTGAGACTCACTGGTTTCCCAGCGTCTCCTCTCACTCCGATCTCCCCAGGCTGACCCTGAACAGAAACGATTAACTTTAATTCTTAAATGAAAATGTTTTAAACCTGTTTTTCAGCAGTGAACAGAACATCTCTCTTACAGGAGGTCCTTTAACTCCGCTCAGTCCTTTTGCTCCTCTCGGTCCCATTCCACCCTGCAGGACGTCATCAACACGTCATTAAAGAGTAAAAGAGAAGGACCAGAAAACAGTAAATAGAGTTTTTGACGTACTGATGGACCTGGAGCTCCTGTAAAGCCGGGCCATCCAGGTTCTCCCTTAACAACATCTCAGGGTTAAGCAAGTCAAAATCTTACATAACATTATCATGTGATATAAAAGAGGATTTTAAAAATGACATACAGTAGGACCAGGAGCTCCCATAATCCCCCGTTGTCCTCGAGGTCCAGGTGTCCCCTAAACATGTGCAGATTTATTTAACTTGTTAAATGTTTTTTATTCATTTACAAGCATTATTAAATCAGCTCCCCTTTCCATCTCAGCCAGGAGGAAAGAGCTAGTGCGACAGAGTCACACCTGGAGCATCATCACACCTATATTCACTACGACTGCATCACTTCTTCACCTCCTCCTGGGAAAGCCAGCGTGATTGCTGAACTCTCAGATGAGTAAAAACCGAACCAGGCGTATTTTTATCATATTATTGTCCCTTACATGCTGAAAAGCTACAGTGCGTTCACCTACTTCTCTTCTATATGAACCGTTAGCACAGATTTCAGAAATTATGCATGCTAATTTTACAGATTGTGAGAAAGCACGGCTGTGGCCCGCGGGACACCTGATGTAATCGCAACGAATCCAGCGTCAGACGCTCTCAGAGAGCAGCAGAAGCTGGGAACGCTGACAGAAAGATTTGTGCTCAAATACGGAGAAATGAACTCATAAAGTCATTATGCTTTTTGTTCCGTCCATAAAATTATAGTTAAACCAGAGTAACCATACCATCATAATCAGGGTTAGGGGGTTCCATGACCAGGTCATGTCTGTAATGTTACAGAGGAAAGGTTTGTTCTACACAAACAGTGCTGATGCAACAATATTCGAAGTTATTTACAGAGATTGTTTCTATCAGTAAAAGTGTGATGAATAAATCCTGCCCTTTGTTACTTCGGAGATTAAATGTCACATCCGTAACACTGGACTCACTCATTACCCTTTTATAGCAACAAAATAACATAAAAATATGTCAAACAAGTGAAAATAACAAGTCAAACTCAATGCTGACAGCATGGACAGGGGGCCACTACCCCAATATAGGTTTAGTCCTCCGTGTTAGGAATTTGTAAGCCCTTAAAATATACCTCAAACATCAAGGAAGGACACTTGACCTTGCTGTGACCTTGACCCTGTTTGTGCAATTCCAAAATTAAAAAATCATGTCATAATTCCATATAAACCTTACAAACATTCAAGCGCTTGTTCTTCAGACATTGTGCTAATGGGAATCTGGACGTTTGGACAGACACACGGAGAAACATTGTAGCCAGCCAAAGATGGATGGACGAACAACCTAAAAACACACCCAACACCACCAAAACCACCCACTAGAACACACATCTGAATGTGCGATCATTCTGTGTGCGTTTCTCAGAATCCAACGATTTTTGGTAATTAATTCATATTTTCCAAGCTGTGTTCAAATCCATATCATAGAGACTAATGAAGGGCTGATGGTTTAATTAGATGTGTTTGATGTTTGATGACCATGTAAGTTCCAGTCGTGTTCCAGCTGTGCCGCTTTGACATTACAGCACAGGGCTGCTTTTGGTTTCATTGAAATGTCCAGCACTCACTGACGACGATAATTACACGAACTTGCGCTTGATAAAAGAATCACTTGACTTGTGCATGATCTGAAGACGTCTTCAGTTTAACTCAAACCAAAGAAAATGTTTGACTTCAGCCACTTACAGCGTAGCCAGTTATCCCAATCAGGCCAGCTTCCCCTTTACGTCCCTGAAAACCAATCAAAACCACATCTGAGTTACTTCATGAGATATCACAGGGTCATGTTACAGACGGGAAACAGGACGTGTTTTACCTTCTCCCCGTTCCTGCCTTTCTCACCCTGAGATCCTGGTTCTCCTGTGTAACCCTGAGGGCAAGAAATATCTCATTTTATATCGCAAAGAAGATCTCCACGTTTAATATATTAATCACAGAGGCACTGAGACGATATCGAACCTGGTAATGAGTATCGGTCTGACGCTGTACCCTTTCACTCACTCATTACAAATACTCCAATATCAGGTACTACAGCGTAAAATAAGCCTAGCATACGCTAATGACCAGAGGACATGAAATGACGTCGATCTGTTTTATCCATACGAGTCACCTCACACAACATCTTCACAGCGTCGGAACGAGAGCTCGAGGACAGCAGTATCAGTGAGGAACTGTACATTCAATTAGTTAAAGAATTAAATCAGGGAGTCATTAAAGTGATGGCACGTTGCCATGGGTCCTGCCGACGTGTGCAGAAACTTGGAGCACTTCATCTCTGCGAGCACTGAGACACGCGCACATCCTCTCACTAGAGTCCGGGTGTTTATGCAGAATTCACGGCCCTGTACGCACTACGAAAGAGGTACTGCACACTTAAACGTGTCTTTGGACCAGTATGGGTTAATAATGGCTCAAAACTCCATCTACTGGTTAATCCTCCTGAAGCTTGTAAGGCCAACGCCAATGTAGAGTGACTGCTGGGGATTTATCTACGTCAACAAACCCTAACCCTGACCCTGTAATCCCAGGTGGGCGGTCCACCTCCCCAGGCCCCGCCCTCGAGAGGGAATCTGTAAAACCATGCGCATTTTCAAATATATACTGATTGAGACTCACTGAGCAACTCCCACCTCAGACATCCATGAATTTGCATGACTTGTTATCAGTGCACAATGTACCGTCACCTGCCTACTGTCAGTGCATCCGGAATATTCTACACAAAAAGCATCACTGTGATCCATAAAGAAACCCTGGACGCTCTTACCCACTCACCCGGCTCCCCTTTACTGCCTTGTTCTCCTCTGTACCCCTGGGGACCCTGCACACACACACACACACACACACACACACACACACACACACACACACACACACACACACATTATATGAAAATGCATTTCTGGCAAAATATTGGGCACAACTCGGGAATCTGTGTGCTTGCCGATTAAACTTCCTTTTTAAACGCGGTGTAATTTCTTCGCTTTTCATTTTCCGCCACTGCTGTCACACTGAACTGTCTTTTCTGTCCTTTATTCACTGCTCGCTTTGCTGTGCATTTAGCATTCCCATTCATTATTTCACTTCACACCTTTGTGTGTGAAGAAAATCATTGAAAATCAAGTGACTTCCGGCTGTTTTGCTGCTTCATGTGTAGTTCAGTAGCACACGCATGGGTTCGCTCAGTTTGCTTCCAGCCACCAGGGGGCTCTAAACATTACAAACAGCTCCTTTAAATGTGTCTCCGGTGCAGTTACACCTGTACATTAAGGTCAATCATCTCAAACCAGGTAGAATCCTGATACTCACATGAAGGGTGTAAACTGGGTATAAGATAAAATATTAGAGATGATTTATTTGTCTCTGAGATAGCCATAGAAGTTGTGTACTTTTTCCCCTCGTGGTCCCGGTAGGCCCGTTTCTCCAACTAATCCTGGTGTACCATCTTGGCCTGGTCTTCCAGGAGGTCCAGGTGTCCCAGGTTGCCCTGCTCTCCCCTGACACAAACACATAAAACAGGAAATCATCACTCACTAAAGCTAGATCCATAGACACTGCTCAGTGTTCAGACACTGACAATATTTTTGGATAAACTACTGTTGTGCCTGTTTCTGCTTGCTATTTTAGTGCCAGCTTTAACAGTTAATATAAATGCTCCACTTTAGATACATATGGTGTTTTTATATATATAATTTTCATAGACTGCAGTTTACAGTATAAACAACATGAAAACTAAACAGCGAATAAATAAAAGTACAAAACATGCACAGGACTGATATATAATCCAAACAAAAGCAGATTTATTTATTGCTAACTCTTGCTAGCTATGGAGTGGATTCCCAATCCTCATCTTGTTTTCAGCTGAGTCGTGGAGCTCTGCATCAAGCTGCTGTATAAAAGTAAGTCTCTACACTCAATTAATCCTAAATCCTTAAGCAACATGTAAGACGCAGTTTTTCTCAGGCTCCTGGACAACCACTTTCTAGAGTTAATCTGCTTCGATTTTTCTCTCTTTTTGCGATGTTCACTGTAAATAATAAACTAAATCGATGATTATTAGTGCTGCTTCCAGACTACTGAAATCCTACAAGGTCATTTGAAGCTGCTGTAATTTCACACTGGATGGATTTCAGTGGCGTGTGATTTGCGATTTGTCCCTGCAAGAAAACTTTTAACTGGCTCATCGAAAGTCTCATCTCATGCTCAGCAGATCCATCACTTCCTCATGTACTCTCCTCAAAATAACAGATTTTATCAAAGAAGATTATTTACTGAGAGCTAAAGTGCACCACAATCTGAAAAGAAAAAAACCCAGACTAGATCTGTCACTGTTTGGTCAGCTTCCTCATCAGGTTGATACAAAACTGTAAACTGAATCCAGATGGGAATCTGGTCAATGGTTAGGTGCAAAATTAAGACTTTAAAAATCAAAGTGAGGGTTAGGAGTAGGGCTTAAAGTTTTCTGATTGTGGAACTAAAATCTGACTCTAACATTGATCCTGATTTTAATTATGAACATGATTCTGAATCTAATTCTGAAATTGAATCTTTGAATTCTGATTCTGACCTTGACTCTTTGATTTACATTTATGGTAGATGCCTTTATCCAGAGTAGAACTGAGCAGTTGAGGGTTAAGGGCCATGCTCAGGGGCCCAGCAGTGGCAGCTTAGCAGTGATTTGAACTCTGAACCTTCCAATCAATAGTCCAATGTCTTAACCACTGAATTATCACTTGATTCTGAACCTGACTCTGATGCTGATTCTGAATCTGATTCTGGACCTGAATCTGAACCTGACTCTGAATCTCATTCTGAACCGGACTCTTTGGACTCTGACTCTGATTCTGACCCTGACTCTGAATCTAATTCTGAACCTGACTCTGAAACAGATTCATACTCAGATCCTGATTCTATTTCTGAACATAACCCTGATTCTGATTCTCTATTTGACTCTTTGGATTTTTAACCTGACTCTGTTTCTGAATCTGACACCTACGCTGACCCTTATTCTGAACCTGACTCTGTTTCTGAATCTGACACCTACGCTGACCCTTATTCTGAACCTGACTCTGAATTTGATTTTGATTCCAAATCTGTTCTGACTTTTAAACTTACTCAGATTTTGAACATAACTGTCTGACTCTGATTCTGAACCAGACTATGACTCATATTATGATTCTTGGTTCTCGATTCTTTCTGTGACTGTTTGAAGAATCTTGATATTCAGCTTAGTAAATATTTAGTTCTGAGATGTAAGATCTTTTGATATGTAAGATGTAAGATGCTTTAATGAGATTTAGGCATTAGTGAGTCCACTAAGCGGGGTTTGGGTTAGGGCTTAGGGGTCAGGGTTTAGTCTTTGGGGTATTAGCAGTGTGTTTAGTCTGGTGCTCAGGGACGCCTACAATCAGCCCTGTGACTCCTTTCTTGCCCTGTTTCCCTGGAACTCCTAGATGGCCCTAAAGACAAAAACAACACACAGCACAAACAGTCATATAAAGTAATGGTGGTTATAAACAAAAAAGCAACAGGGGTCCTAAACTGGATCCCTGGGGAATCTCACATAAGATAAGAAAGAAAAGGCAAAGAAGAACGTTATCTTTTTCAGTGTTATGTATATCTGTGTGAAGCACCAAAATTGAGTGGGTGTGGCTTTTCTTTTTAAGCATCAGTACTTGATTGGTTTAGGTAAAGTGACCTCTGTTGTTAGACCTCTGTTTTTTTGTTCTTTGAATGACAGAAACATGTTTTGGGGTTTTTCTGTTTGTTTTGTTTTTGATTGGGGTTTTTTTTCAGGCTAGGGAGTGAATTTGTTCGGGTGGACGGTTCTTTTTATTATTCCTATGATCATTAATGTTGAATATGAATCATTTCTGGGTTTTGGAGGTTACTTACAGGTGGACCGGGATCTCCAGGTCGCCCCAGTGGTCCTGGTTGTCCTTTCAGTCTCTAAAAAATATAAATAACTATTTATATTTTTTATAAAAATAATAAATAACTAGTAACGTTATCACTTATTCACGAAGTCATAAAGCACAGGACTCAGTGTAAGATTTAACTGAGACTTTAGCACTTTGGTTGATTTTATGGTCATTTACGCTTATAACAACACTGTTTTCAGGTTTATACCACATCACTGTTTGTTTATTTATTTACATTTATGGAAGGAGTCTCCAGTGTCAGCAGTTTGTACCTGTTAGAGGTAAAGCTGTAACTTTAAGTTTCAGGACAGAGAGAAGAAAGAAAGGTCGGTAAGGGAAGGACTGTTTATGGCTGCCATTAAGTACGTGAAGTCCACTTCTTCACCTCCACCCCAACGTTCATATTTTCTGTTATTTCCTATAACCTCATGTCCTGAAGTGTATTATTTCTCTTATACCGCAACAAATCATCAATGAGTAGTGTTTAATCAATTACTCAAAGAAGGAGACTTCGATCTGTCTTGTTATCTGTTCTACTTTGTGACTTCTTTTATCAAATTAAATAACACTTACTGGCCACAACGCCATCAGCTTTTTGTAGAGCTTACTCTTCTGTTGATGAAAAGAAAAGATTTCGTGGCTAGTGCATTGAGTTATCATTCCAAAGATTATGTGACCTCACCACAACGAGCTGTAAGATTCACCTTAAACTCTTGCCATTCTTCCTCCGATGTCATCCACACGACGATGGCAGGAACGCCTGGCGGACCAACTGGCCCTCGGTTACCTGGGCGTCCTGCGTGACCCGTCTTTCCTGCAAAGCCCTATAAGAAGTGGGAGAAGTCCAACAAACTATACAACTGGGGACGGAATAAATGAAATCTTCAGGACATAATATTTTTTTGCGTACCTTTTCTCCTTTTGGTCCTGGAACTCCAGGCAGACCAGGAGGACCCTGATGTCCCTGGTGACAACAGAATGGTGACGTGCTTACAGTGCCAAAAAACGGCAATAAAATGTCGTAAACAGTCCAAATAAAATCCTGAATGATTTCTTTGATGCCAATAAATTTCAGACACTTACAAGCGTCTGATTCAGTAGCGTTTCCCGTCCACGTGACGGCACTGGAGCTCACCGTCAATTTCACAACACGCATCTTCTTTTCAGCTTCATTAAATCGTTTGTCTAATCCGTTTTCCTGTTTTCAGTCTAATCTTTCTCTCTCTGTGTCTCTCAGTGAGTCTGCTCTTCTTTATAAAGCTCTCTCGACGGAGCTAAATGACCCGCCTCTCCTCTCTTTTCAGATTTAATTCAATGAAATCCTGACAAACTCGATTTCCCCTCACAGGATCTGAGACACCGTGGGACTCGAATGACCAGGAGAGTGAACATTTCATGGCTCCAGTGAGGAGAAAAAGGGGAAGATTTTCCTCAAGATAAACAATCAGACCATAATTCAAGCTGGAGGCATGGTTAGAAAGTTCTGCCTTAGTGCCTCAAGCAGCAGTATTTTAAAACACCATAATTCTGTCCTGTCTCTGGAGTGACAGCCTACTACTGCACCATTCTGAAAAGCATCTCCATCTTTACCGGGGTCTGAAAGCATTCCCACTGAGCACACATCATGGAAAACCTGGAGGCTCCTTTATAGGGCTGGGGAACATGACAATATAATTCTTTTACTATTTTCTTTTTTAACTACTGTAGCTATGCTAGCTAGCTATAACTTGAAGTAGCTGATATAATGTTAAGGGCTTGTACAGAATGTTTAAAATGGCTTAGAATAGATGTTTTATTTTTATTATTATTATTATTATTATTATTATTATTATTATTATTATTATTATTAATCATTTGAATTACTAGAATTTTTTCTCCATTTATGTTTTAAATCATTTATTATTACAGCTGCTCCACGAGTTACGATGACAATTGTGATCCACTAAAACTTGTAAAATAGTTAGAAAATATTAAAAATTTCCCGGCAGGCATTGCTGGCAGGCCAGCGGAACAGTGTATGACATACACGGACATTCAGATGACGCCCAGAAGTACGTGGATTACTCCCGGAAGTACGTGGACGATGCCCGGATCACTTGCCTCGCGCAATGCCTCACTCTCTCCCGCATCTCATGGAGCACTGTGTATTGTGTCGGTGTACTGTACAGTGCATTACTGCGGGTTTTTTGTGGTCATTAACGGAACAGCTTCAGCGGCGGCTGTCTGTAGCCGAAGCTCAGAATTTGTGTAGCGGGGTGTCGCGGCTGGGCGGAGCTCAGAGACACAGTGCTGCTGCCTCCACCAGGTGCGGACCTCTCTGTCAAACTCTCTCTTTTGGCAGAAATGTGATTTAAATGAAGTCTTCAGTGAGTGTGTGTGGTCTTCTACAGGATAAAGCTCCTGGGTAGGCTAGGCTAAGCTAGGCTGAGATACCTAAGCTAGGCTAAGTGGTTCAACAAAGTGGTTCGACGTACGATATTTTTGAATTACGATGGGTGTGGCAGAAGGCATCTCCATCGTAACTTGAGGACTAGCTGTATAGATGTTAAATTATATAATCAAACTTTTTTTCCTAATGCGACACTGTTTGGTTTTGCAGTCCTGTTCATCATAAATCAACATCATGTTCCAATAGTGTAATGATGTTTGTGTCACCCACCGTTACGTCCTTTCTTTTATTGGGTTGTGTCTCCTCACAGAACATTAAACACAGAGTAAAGTGCTCATCACACTCACTTTTAACCACAAGGAAAACAAGATGGCTGCTGCATGTATCCTACAGTCGTCTGGAGCGTCACTTGTGCACGTCCTCAGGCATTAACGCTACTCATCCATAAGGTGTAATATTAGTGTGAACTGTGGGGGCGCTGTTGTATGATGTGACATCATCTTGGTTCAAAGGACATGCCGAGTTCAAGATGTCTTACATGGAGCCTCGGGATAATCCCATAAATGGACATATAGTGTGCATATGATGATGTATAAATGCAGCTTAAAAGATGAATCACCCACTGAGCCGTATCTTCACAGTTAAGCAGCTTAGCAAATGAAAGCTCGCTAGCAACTAAAGATAACTTGGGTGAAACGGTAACTAGCAAACGCTAACAAGCAAGCAGACGCTAGCTAGCAAGAAAATACTAACTAGCAAGTGAAAGATAACCTAGTGAACATATTATACTGCGATAATAATATATAATAATTTGGGAGATTGGTCCAAAAAGATGTTCCTCAAAAATGGTTATGGGTCCTACTTTTTAATAAAAGGGTTCTGCATTATTTTTTTCTGAAAGGTAAATGCTTTATTGTAGGGTTCTACATACACACACTGTAGAAATTTACTCTAGAGGGAAAAAAAGCTTTCAGGGTCCTTGATGGAACCTCTCTTGTGTTGAACGGTCCCGATTCCCTGCCTTAGTGCTTTAGCAGGCGGAGTCTCAGTCACACAGCTGTCAATCAAATGTGCTCATTAGAATATTAGGCAACACCCGCTAGGGGCAGTTCTCGCATGAACCTGATTGGTGAGTTCAGAATTGCTGTATGTGTATATGAGGAGTGTATGTCATACCTGTAATCCTCTGTATCCAGGTGGACCAATGAGATGCTGATCTGTCAGTGTGGGGGGCGTGGCTTAAACATCAGAAATGAACAGCGGTGAGTTATTGAGGAAAATTTAAAGGACCAGCATGAGACTTTTTCATTCCGGGGTTTCTCGTGGCTAAATATTTAAATATCTGCAAGGAGCATTCAACATGCAGTCAAACACCGAGGAACAGTCTGGAGCTGGGTGAGAAAGCCTAAGCCTCTGTTCTGATTGGTCAGAAGCTGTTGATTAGTTTTCTTTAACAGCAGGTCTGACAGCAGGACCGCTGAAAATCCTATCTTTATATTAACACGCTCATGCTAACATGCTATCCTTTTTCACAGGGACGTGTACAGCTTATTAGAATATTAGGCCACGCCCGTTGTGGGAGCTGTTTGACTATGGGCCTGATTGGTGAGGACAGAGCTTCCTTAAATGTTTCTGTATCATGTGGAAGGAGTCTCCAGTGCCAGCGCTTTATAACAGTCAGAGGTAAAGCTGGGACTTTATGTTGTCTGAGATGTTAAGGACAGGGGAGTTTACACATTGTACTTCATGCGATTAAATGTTACTGTAAACAGAGAGATTGAGCACAGACTGTAAGTGTGGTGTGGAGGACACCCAGGGGCACGCTGATAGAGAACAGTAATCAACTACAAGGTGGGTACAGTACCTTAACTCCATCCCATCACTCAGAATTTTACTGTAAACAAGCCCCCCCCCCCCGTGATTGATCATCGTGAGCCTTAGCCACTTCTACTCCGGTTCTGTTTGGACACATTTCAGGAATCAGATCACAGCTTCTCACTTCTGGTAACATAAAACTCTTGGGGTTTTTTTTTTTTATCTCTAAGGTCGTCTCCCCTGTTGGTGACGCCGTGTCTGGACGGTGAGATATTTTGTCATCCATCTCATCTGTACTTGGCTGCATGGCCCCCGATGGCTTACCTTTATTAGCCGGAGTGATGTCATCGTCGGTTTCCATGGCAGCAGCTGATGAGATGTTCTTTACTGTCACACTTTCCTGAATCAGGGCGTCGCTGCTCGGAGCCGCTGAAGGTGATCTCCAATCTGAACTTTCCTCTTCAGAAATTATAGTTGACGCTGATGGCTCTGGTGGTACCAAGTCTTCCACCTGGGGTTGACCTTTGACCCTTGGACATACAAGCACTTGGCTGTTCTGATGACTCAGTGAGGTCGTGTTTATCCTGGGAACGCGGTCTAATTCAGCAGGATTGGTGTCGGTCTCACATTTCTTCTTCTTTTCATCACTTTCCGAGTGTAAACCTGAGCCGAACGCTGACTCCAGGCCTGTAGGAGGTGTTGTGTGAGGAGACCATGATGACAGATGATCCTTTATCAGCTTCACGTAAACACTATGAAGTGCACTACACACACCTGTGTGAAATGTGTAACTGTGTGCAGCACAACAGGACTCAGTTTTCATAAAGCAGTGTCCGTTTGATAACTGTGCAGATTCCTTGCTAATTCACTTGCTAGTGCACTGAGCATAAAACGAAATCCTGGGAGAAACTGCATCAGGGTTCAGGAATAAATGTTGGGGAAATTCTTAAACCGCTTTAGACACACATCAGATTGCTAATTAGCGAGCTTGTTAACATGTTAACCTGTATAGTGCTGAACTAGAAAAAAACTAGTGTTATTTTAATGCATAGGTAAGAAACTAGAACAGACCTGAAAACATAATGGAGTCCTTGAAGTTTCAACCAAGGGCATGCTAGCATTATCAGTCTTCAGTGTGTAGAGATATTCAGAAGAACAATAATGTTTGGGAGGAAGCAGCAGAGACCGCTGGTGTCTTGGGCGAGTGTATGTAGCTAAAAGTCAGCTCGCTTTGCTAATCTGAGAACGAGGCTAATACGAAGACGAGCATGTAACATGTAAACTTAAATTTGTGTTTAGCTGGTTAGCTTTAGAAAAGGTATAGCTACAGCAGTTTCTATTTATCTGTTTGCTGTTTATCTGAACTTAAAATATTGCAGACCACGCCCACAAGACACGGACGTCTACAGACACACAGTGTAAATGTAAGCTTAGGTTAAAATGTTTGCTTAGACTTGAATGTTTTAAAACTTACATTCGGCGTCACTCTCCTCATTTGCGGATTCGGGATCTTCGTGTTGCATGAAATCAGAAACAGACTGAGATTTGTCTCTTTTCGTTCTTTCCTTCAGCGTCTCAGGCTGTGAAAGAGTTGTGAATTTAATAATGATATCCATGACAACTTGAAGAAGCCATAATTTTCTAAATACGAGTATCTCTATTGATTGAGAATCAGAATTAGGGTTGGGTAAATTAGCTGGGCTCTGTAGGTGGGAGGGGCATACTCTCGTTCTTCTGTCAGTCACAGTGACACCAGCCAATCATGGCTATGTGTGAGCTCATGTATGTGAAAGAGGGTGGATAGCGCTTGCTGTGATACAGCAGTTTGAGAATCTCACGTGTTAGGAAGTACGTGTTAGCCTTCGCCTTCGTGTCAGATGCTAAACAGACACATGGCGTGTGGGTGGGACTTGCCTATGACTAAATTATAGCGAAAAAGAGGCGGGACTTGATTTTTAAACATTGTGTGTGTTGTACATGTTCCTGTGCGCCAACATGGCGGCTGCCACAAAGTTTAACAAATTAAATGAAATACTTTGTGTGTTAAGACAGTTTATTTTACTCAAAAATATTTTACAATTTTTAAAGCAGAATGATGTGGGAAATAACCTCGCCTTCTTTTTAGTGATGACGTTTAAGGACGTTCAACTGAGGCAGACGTTTTTGGGATCAGGTGACGCTGGAATAACATTCAGAGATTGTTGTAATGGTGATGCTGTCGCTAATTGCATCAGAAGGCATTATGTCTTGTCTGTTTGCTTGCTGTAACTAATGTACGCAGAATTGGTATCTGATTGTTTCTGACCTTTTTCTGATATTTAATCCGATTTAAGCCGAGCTGCTGAATTTAATCGATAATCAGTGATAATAACTCATAATTATCGGCATTATGATGGACTTTATGATGGACTTTGTGTCATCGGGTTTCAGAAGACTGAAAAGTCATCAGTAATGTCTTCTGAGTGTCCTGTGGAGTCACTGACTCGGGGAACAGTAAACATCAGGAAAGAAAAAAAGAGATAAATCGTTTCAGAAATAAATTTATACTTAAGCGTTAGCTTCATTAATTATTCACTACTGTCTTAAAACAAATTTTAACCCTATGCTTCTATCAAAACTATTAATAAAGTGAAGAGCTAATATTTGTGTACAAGCTTTTAAGATTAAAATTGAGTAAATTAAAGTTTAAAATGAGCTCAAAATTAACAATAAGATGATTGTGAAATGCAGATTATATTATATTTTCATAAATGATCGACATCATTCACTCACTCATCTTCTGCCGCTTAATCCTGTTCAGGGTTGCGGGGGGAAGCTGGAGCCAATCCCAGCTGACTTTGGGTGAGAGAGAGGCGGGGTTACATCCTGGGCAGGTCACCAATC
>JAQLOM010151966.1:0-13797 GCA_030068315.1 Chrysichthys thysi
AAAAAAGATTCGTTCATTTTGCTGAACGAGACTCAAAGGTCCGAGTCGGTAAAATGATCCGAACTTCCCATCACTACCCCTTTGGTCCCTCAGTGCTAGTGATGCTAAATCATAATACTACAGCATGCAAAGACATTATAGACAACCGGGTGCCTCCAACATTGTGGCAAAATTTTAGGGAAAGCCCACATATCATTGTGATACTCAGTTGTCCATATACTTTTAGCCATATAGGTGAGCCTACTAGACAAAATGAAAGGAAACAGATATTGCCTTGTTTTCCTTTCTTCTGTCTGTTTATCTTCCATTCCCTCGTCTCTAGCTCCATTTTTCTGACAAAACCATTTCCCCCCTTCATATGTCGCTCATTTCTACGCCCGTTTTCTCCAGCGATGTATAATTAGAGGTATATTCACAGCTCTGAGTGTCTGTTAAAAACCAGCTGAGAGGAGATGTAATGTGCTAACTGGTTTTCACCACCAGGCGTTGACAATATAGGTAATTACTCTGGATCACAGAGAAAGCCATTAGTGCCTTGAAATTAGGTCTCTGTCCTGACCCTACTTTCACTTACTGTGTGCTTACACAACCACACATATACCAAAAGCAAAAGCTGCTTTCAGTGCACCTGAGCTAATGTACCTGAGCTCCAGTGCACTGGTTAATCTGTTAAAAGCCCTGCTTCCAAGGTGGAGGCCAATTCTTCCACTAGGATTCATGAGAAAATTGGATATGCGCTCACTGGTTGGGAAGAAAAGTAATATTTCTGCCTGGTTTAATCAATAATGGACGTAGGAAGAAGTGGACTTTATCCCCAGGATCTGTACATCTCAGTTCATAACCGGTACATAGTGACAATTCTCTCAAAATTGTGTGTTATCCGGGGTATATAAATGCACAGAAATTATAGTGTGCACAAATGACTCTAGGTGTCTATTATAGTGTGCATAGATACTTCTTGGTCATTTTATTACTCAACTATTAGGTGAAAAGTGGCAGCTAGTGTTGGTGATTTACATCTTCAGGGTGGGGGGCGCCCCGGTGGTTGGGGACCCCTGCCGTAGTCTCGCTAGCCACAATGCCATGCATCACTGATTCTCTTGTCTCAAAGTACAAGGCAATTAGCTACCTCCTGCCACCTACTGATATGGAAGAGTATTACATAATTACTCTGCCACTCACTAGACAGCGCAGACGCTCGACAATGGCATATAATTTGCAGATAATAATTCATTCGTTTTCAAACAGTGTTTTTGAGACCAATTAGGTGAAATTGAATAATTTCCCACAGCACACCTGATGATCTCTCACGGCACACTAGTGTGCCGCGGCACAGTGGTTGAAAAACACTGCTCTAGACCACTCCACGTTCGCACTCCACCAATCATTCTGAACTCTCTGTGGGCGAACAACCCCAAGTCTGGAGAAAAAACAGCAGACAAAAGGGTGAAACTACCCCTAGATACCCTGCAAGCACCTTTTTATCCTCATTTAGAGTGTATTACTGCCTTGCATCCAGACTTCCCAAATCCACCAGAACGCTGACCAAGTTGAAGCAATGCTAAATCTGTAGATGGGTTTAAGAAAAAAATCCTTTTGCATGTGAGTCAGTCATGCCCCAGAGTGTTTCAGTTCAGAGGGAGAATCATTAATGGCCATTATGCTACTTCATTTTCATTAGAGCTCAGTCCAGTTGACATTTGATTCTGGTGGTTTGAAGAATTTGCTGTTTGAGTGAAAATCCGTTCAGAAGAATTGGGCTAATTTCATCTGCTCCATGACTGGGAACTATTCCAGGCGGAAATCTTTCGTTGACTGCATGTACTTATCATATCTCACTTATCTTTATCTGCTTTACCAGATTTCCTGGCACTAACCTCATGAGCAATTTATCCGATCTCGAGCAAAGGGATTAGGCATAATTGTAAACCGTAAGAGATCATAACCCAAGGTAACCCAGCCTTGAACTTTTTTTTTCTTTTTTTCTTTTTTTTTTTTAACTTTTCATGTGAGTTGAATCAGACAAAGCAGTGGCAGAAAACACATTACTTGTAGTAGAGTGGTGAGATTAAAGATCGAACAAAGCCACCATAGCAAGACTGTGAGTTGAGTTTAATGGGTGGTCCATTTGCACCCAATAAGACATAGGCAGCCCCTGACAGGCAGCTTAGACATACTCAGGGGTAAATTGCTGAGTATTGATTTACGCAGAGAAGTCTAAATAGGGCTTTTGATCAAGGTGCTCTGTGTCTCAAAAGCCAGTTATTTAAAAGACAGAAACACAGTCAAGTGGCAGTGATAAAGCAATAAATCTGTTGTTCCAGTCTTTCAGCAAAACAACAAGACACTTTGGATAAAGAGCACTGCTGAGTAAAATCAAACAAACTCTCTCTTGCCTACAGAAGTTCTGTGACACACCAGGGGGAAAAAGCATTCATCTGAACTTTTGGGCTTCGTAATTGCAATAAACTGATTCTCACTAAAGTGCTTAGAGAACTTGGAGGATATGTTGACTCATCCCAAGAAGAACATAATGTCCCCTTTTAGAGAGCATGAAAAATGTTAGCGCATCCTCAACATCTCCAGATAACGCTGTGTGCCGATGAGCAGAGAGAAGTGTCAGAAAATGCTGTGGGCGCAAGTAAATTAGTCCCGTTGCTTGAAGAGAATGAATGAATGAAGGACCGCATAGGGATGGTTTCCTGAGAAAAAAAACACTGTTTGTATCTCAGAGGCTTAGCTACATACTAATTTTTCTAACTTTGCTCCAAATACCTAAATTGAATGGAAAATGTATAGACTTCTCACAGCAATGAAGAAAAGCAAGCAAGGTCTTCAGGGAAAGATTTTGAGAACTATAGTTGTATATGGCATATACAGACATCTCAAAAGTAAAGAGACACCATCAGTTTGGAAAAATGTATTTCTAGAAACTTCCTTCTAGCTGTTCTGCCACAGTAGCCGAGTTGATGGAGATCCCTCACAGAAGTACTCCGACTCACTTGGAGTTGCTGTGTAACGTCGACGCCCTTATGACAGGGATTTGTTTTCAACAGTCCGAACACACCTTGTCCGAGGGTCCAGGTCGACCTGAGCGGGATGCTGTTGATTCCTTTCCTTTGCTTTTGAATTGTACAATCATTCTGTTGACTGTAACAAGAGGAATTCCAGGTTTTGTGCAATCATACTCTGGCTAAGTGTCACCACCCTCAGACTGACCCACAATACAAACTCTTTGAAAATCACACAACTCTTTTGCTTCTGGTGTTCACTATATTAACAGGTTTGAAGCACCAAGTGGTGTCCACATAGATAAAACATTCTAATCCGGGGTGTCTATTTACTTTTGAGATCTCTGTGTAGATCTATGTTCCTGGTATGATTCAGTGATGTTACTAAATTTGAGAGTACCCTGTTACTAAATGACAGTCAAATGTTTTTTTTTTACCATTCTTCTACCTGTAATTATCTGTAATGCACTTCATGGCTCTTCTTATTAATAAAATATCATTTTATTCCATTATTATTCCCCAAATACTGCATTATCACCATGAAAAAAAAACGACTGGCTCGACTTGTACAGTGGGGAAAACTACAGCTTTCGCTGCTTTCCATTTTCACATCATAATGTTGGAAGCCATTTTCCATGACCACCAGCAGAAGTGACTTCTGATTCTTCTGAACTTACTAATTAGGAAATTACAAATTAAATGATTAACGGAGTTCCTTTAAAAGAAAAATGACAGCTGGGGAAAGTATGGTAGTTCACATGTTTTTAAATGTTGCCAAGTGTTATTCCCAGGCAATATGATAAACAGATACAGGCGGAAAAAAGAAAGTATAGCCTTTCTCAGTTTTATATGAAACTGAGTTACAAGACAAGTGACAAGACAACGAACCCAAGAATAGCAGCAAATTGACATCTGAATGGCTAAAGAAGACAAAATTCCACATGTTGGAATTGCCAAGTTAAAGTCCACACCTCAACCCTGTTGAGATGATGTGGTGGGATGTTAAGAGAGCCGGGCATAAACTAATGTCCTCAAACAGCAGTGGACTGAGGAACTGTTGGAAAGCAGAGTGTGCCATATTTTTTTTTCCAAAATGTGATATTTTTCCAAATGTGAGAGACTAATAAAGTCCTACAGAAAACATTCACTGTCATTCAAAACACAAGTTATTGTTGCTAAAGACGGTTCTACAGGTTACTGAATTACAGGGTGTACATATTTATTCCCTAAGAAAATCTGTTTTCTGAATGGTGGTTTACCTTATATATATATATATATATATATATATATATTTTTTTTTTTTTTTTTTTTAAACCTGAGGTTACTGGTTACTTTCTTTTTTTTTTTTTTATGACTGTATTGCACTCCCACTATGCATGTTTGGGTGGCAGCAGGGGTGTTTTTGTACTCAGATAGGTGAGTCAAAGGTAGCTATTGAAAGGGGTTTAGTACCAGGCCAAGATGTTAGAGGTATGAGCTGTCACACACTTCATAATGGCCAGAGTAGGCTTGCTTTTACTCCAGAAAGCAAGGCCTGCAAATTGCTTCCTCTTTGAACTCAGAAAAAAAAAATGTTCATGTTCTTGAACACACACAAAACCCATCTTATATAAACACTTCCTTGATGCAACCTTGGATTTAAAAAAAATTTTAAAAATAATGCTTACCCTTTGGGTTCTGAACTACATTAGAGATGCTATACAGTAGAGTTTGTATTGATGAGAATTTCGAGTTGTCTTCTTGCTCATCACCACTACAAGATCACCATAAAGAACCACAATAAGCCCACTATAAAGCGCATTTCAGCACCGATGTTTGCTAACAGAACCATTTTTTTCTTACTTTCTGTACTCTTGGACAATTCATAAGAAGTTCTAACCAGGGTCAATACCAGGAATAATATTACCAGCATTTCACTTGAGAAGACCAAGGTCATGGAATAATTGAAAGCTGTAAATCTGTGTTAGATTTTCCTAACATGCTCCGTATAAATATAAGAAAAACAACTCATTCAATAGGCTCTGTTTGCCCATACTGAAATGTGGTGTGTCGCTGGATCCATATGTAGGAATAAGAGCAGCTCTGAGTGACTTTAAAACCGTACGAGTTCTTCAAGTTTTAAGTGCAACTTATGACAAGTTTAAGTTGTTTTTTTTATGACAGGTTGTTCTATTCATATTGCAAGTCTGAATTATGACAATCAGAGATTATAAGTGTAAGAAAAGGATTGACAATATAATGAGAACTGACATGATTACCTGTAGATGTTATTTTCCTTTCCTTGGCAAAACCCCAAAGCTCACAGAGCTCATCTAGGGTTACCCATGAACCGTAATCGTGTTGATCCATAAGAGGTAATCATTTCCCACCCTGATATAATACACTGAGAAAATCCTTGTCTACAAAAATGGAAAGAGACTGGGGATAAGCCCCAATGTGTCCTATCCAGCACACACACACACACACACACACAGCCAAGCATTTTTACCAGTTTGTACGTTCTGAGGCCCAATAAAGAGGGAGATAAATAAACGTGGATGTGCTCAAGCAATCCATTAATTTCAAATATGATAGAGGGCATTTTTTGGTGTGGAGATCTGCTATCTATAGACTCAAAGTCAAAATGTTGTTTTTGATTGAACGGGGTCAAAATGATACTCATCTTATTGCTATGTAATAATAATAATAATAATAATAATAATAATAATAATAGTGGTGTGATGTAGCTCTGTGAGCCTTGTGATGAATTGGCAACCTCTCCCCCTAAGTCAGCTGGGATTGGCTCCAACTTCATTCCCACAACGAATAAGCAGCATAAAGCATGGAAGGATGGCTGGCCGGCTGGCTGTACTCCTGTATCGCCACTGCACCATACATCTTTACAAAAATCCATCCATTTCCAAGCTGCTTTTTTTGCCTATTCAGGGTCGTGGGGGCACTGGAGCCAATCCCAGCTAATTTTGGATGAGATGTGGGGTACACCATAATCAGGTCACCAGTCTACCGCAGGGCTAACACATAGAGATGCAACCGTTCACACTCACATTCACACCTACGGGCAATTTAGGGTAGCCAATCCACCTAATGTGCATGTCTTTGGACTGTGGGAGGAAAACCAGAGCACCCAGAGGAAACCCATGCGGACATGGGGAGAACATACAAACTCCACAAAAAGAAAGGCACCTAGACATTGAACCTAAGACCTTCTTGCTGTGTGGTTACAGTGCTTACCACTAAGCCACCGTGTCACCCAGGTTTGCAAAATGTCACAGAAAATACCAATTTCAAACCAATCCAAACATATCAAAGAGTGTTGTACGATTGCACCACAGCTACTGTTGACAGAAAGATCCTTTTCATGATACCCAATCTCCTGACCCTGGTCATATCACATGACACATTCTAATAACAAATGTTCTCTGTATACAAATCAAACTCTGTTTGACTCAAAAAAGATGAAACATTGCTCTTGACAGGTATGTTCATCTTGATATGCCTGCTCGTCTTCCAGTCCGTGTTATTTCAGTTTGATGAAAACAGGTGAGGCTATGCGTTTGAAAAAGGAACACATTCCTCTGAGCAAAACCTTAGATGTATAAAAACACCCCCAACTTCAATTTTTTAACAATAAAACCCCTGGAGACAAGGTCCATTCATATATCCTTTCTCTGGCCTTATAAATCCTTTAGCCTTTCTAATAAATGCTGACCTGCCAGCCCAAAGGTTGGCTATTCACTTAATATTCCTTATCATTTAAAGGTCAGGTGGGTGGTATTTGCAAGTACAGGTTCCGCATTAGTCCCTGCCATTAGCCTGAATAGGCTTGTGTACGTTCATTCGCTGCATGAAACCTTTCCGCCAATATAGTGACAATTGCAACCAAGGGCAGAGATTTGCCTTCAAGCAAGTTTGAACCTTTGTCTGGTCCTGAGCCTCTACTGATTGTGTGGAGGGAAAATAATAATTAAAGTAGAAAAAAAAAATCCAACACAAAGTGCCCTAAAAGTGATTGCTCCGTTTATGAATGATTCATTTTCCGTACACACATGGACAATGTCCAGCGGTAATCACGAGCAGTAATTTTGCAGTATTCATCAATATTAAATAGATAAAATTATCATTTGAGCTACCTCTGATTTAATTTCATCAGCCATGTTTCCATATAAAAAAAAATAAAATAAAATTGAAAGTTAGAACAATATGTGTATTTTGCGAACTTTGAGTCTAATGCTAAGTTAAACTTTTCAGGTTATGTAAGGGAAGTCCACCCAGTCGCTACTCTCCCTCCACTGACTTCCTGTAGCTCCCCGTATCAGATTTAATACACTAATGCTTGCTTATAAAGCCAAAAATGGACCAGCGCCCACCTTAATCAAAGGACTGATCACACCCTGCACTGTAATACGCTCCTGTCAATCCTCTAACACCGCCTCGACTGGTCTCATAAGGTACCAGGAACACAGGCATCACGACACGTTTCTCTTCTGAGACCCAGTTGGTGGAATGCACTTCCCGTAGAAGTCCAAATGAGATCTGTAGACCAACCTCTTGCTAATCTGTGTGCTAATCTTACTACTGGGATTGGCTCAAGCTTCCTTGTGATGGATGGATTCTTGTGATTTTTTTTTTTTTGATAACTTTTCTAGAATCTTGGAAATGAAGTGCATATAAGATACGGTTTCTGCTCACCGTCCACTTTTTTGGTTTATAGTATGAAAGCTGACAAGATCAATTTCCTTTTTGTTTTTTGTTTTTTAACACAAGCCAGTGCTGAGGATGGAGTTAATTTGTTTGTTTTTTTAAGCAGTTCAATTGCTTCTTTGGCATGCATTGATGATTTTGTAGAGGAGGTCAACAAAATAAATTCAGCCTGTTGGACTGGGGGAAAAGATTTCAATCGCTCTACTGGTGTAGTTATACTGGCCTCTATATAATTGAGTGTCGGATTGACTGTGATTAGAGTAATACCCTGAATAGTCTGTCTATGGATTTCAATTTAAAAAAAATCTCTGCCCAAGAGAGCAATCTGTTCTGTATTTGTAGTTATTTTCACTGATTGAGTGAAGTTCCTTTGAAAGTGTGTCAGGTAGGTGTGGGTAGGACACATGCGCGGTGAGCCGCAGAATAAATATATATTGATATATTTATTTAAAAGAAGAAATATCAACCAAATCCAAGTCGGTAGGCACAAGAAGAATCCAGACAACAGGCAATAGGTCAGACGATCGGGCAAACAGGATAAATGAGGCAGAGCAGAAACGTGAACACTAAACACAGTCCTAAGTCAAAAACCAAAACAAGACAAACTAGGGCAGAGACGAGACTCGGAAACCGGAAACCAAAAAACGGGTCATACATGCAAAAGCTAAACAGGATAAAGGCTTGGCAATAACGGCGTCTGTAAAGAGCGTTAATACTTTGCAAAGTATGTGCAGAAACGAGAGTCCTTTATAGTCCTCGTAACCAGGTTCAGCTGGTCCTCATCACGGTTTGATGACCGTGATTACAATGTGCGCATGCGCCGCTGGCGCTACTGTGGTGTGCATCGTGCGGTTCACTACTGCGTCCTAGAAACGCATACAGTTCGGGCGGTGCGCTTTCGTGCAGTTCACTTCCGCGTTGCGAAAGCGCATACGGTAGGGCGGAATCCTGACAGCACCCCTGGTGTTTTCCCTTCTCCGACTCCTTCACCTTAGAGACTGTGATGTACAAGAAGTCACAGAACATTCTGAAGACACTTTAGTATGTTGTCCAAATCAGCTAACTTGTAAGTGTGTCAGAAACTACGAAAGGCTATATTTTGTGGACTAAAATGATAGATATTCACTTTTGGAATCACTGAATAGTTTTAAAATACATTTGCTACAAGATCATCGAAAGTCCGGCTCTGGATAGCTTGCAAAAAATGGTGAATAATACATGTTACTGATCACGGGACATAATTCACACATTTTTTAATCAATCATGGACTGGCGTCCCATCCTGGCAATATTCCTGCTTCACACCCAGCATTCCTGGGATAGCCTTCAGATCCACGGGGACCCTGACCTGGATGAAGCACTTACTGAAGATGAAACAGCAGTCATGGTTTTAGCACTTCGTCTCCATTTCTCATCTGACAAATCGGGCATTTAGAAGCTGTTGTGCTTTCCGTTAACTGTACAGGAACCTTTTGATCCAAATTTGTATACTGTCTGTATTTTTTCCCTGCTTGTTCAAATCAAAACACAATACAGAGGCATTTCCATATTTCCATCATCTGAAATTCAGGACTTGCTCAGAAAGTGACACACTGTCCATCTCTAATATAGAAAAGGACTACGGGCTCTCCCTCCTCATTGGGAATGCTCTTTGTAGGAGTGCTGGAAGGGACTGGTGTACACAGTGCTTTCTTCCTTCCCTTCACAGTCTTTCAGAGAAAGGACTCACATCCTGGCTGTCCTTTCACGGCCTTCTCTGATTATCAGCCCCCTGCTCCTCGCCACCGTTCACTGATCTGGATCTAGCCAGAAAACCGAAGTGAATGTGCTGTGAAATCCTGGGTGCTGAAGGTGGCTAATTTTTCTCTTGAGCTGATGGCAACTCAATTAAAAGGAAACATAACTGCTAATTAACTTCTAATGAGGGAATGGTGAAGAAAAATTGCTGATCACACAGAAGCTTGTCTGGGGCCTATAGTATGAATTTAATTATTTGTCAGAAATGAAGATATCAAGCTCTGTGGACTTTTCAGAATTCAATTTATATACATATTGTGTATACACAATTGAAACAAATTACTGAAATGGGCATGGGCTCCATCACATAGTAACATCAGCTGATATGCAAAATGCCCTCAATATACATATGGTAATCTGAAAAAAAAATTCTTCTCATATAAAATCTTGTGATATCCTTCAATAACAAATTTTGAATTTCCAAGTATTTCAAATCATACCTATAAAGGGTTAAAGTGAAGAATATAAAATCGTTATTTATTTATAATAGTTAACCTACCCTGGCTGATTCTTAACACTGTAATCATCTATTGCAGTGTTTCCCAAACTAGGGTCACAACGCAAAATGGGTCGCCAATTTTTATTTACTGGGTCGCCTTTGGCAGGTTTGTTGTGTTATGTGTAAATGGAGATGTTATGAGTATTCCTGATGTATTTCTGTAAGTTTGGGTCCCGCTGTGACACCAAATTTCTCTTTTGGGTCTCGTACTGAAAAAGTTTGGGAACCACTGATCTGTTGTAAGGAATAAAATACATGGCGGTATCTTGTGGGTGGCACGGTGGTGTAGTGGTTAGCACTGTTGCCCCACATTGGGGTTGACCTGGGCACCTTTCTGTGTGGAGTTTGCATGTTCTCCCCCTGTTCATTTTGGTTTCCTCTGGGTACTCCAGTTTCCTCCCACTGTCCAGAGACATGCACAGAGGGAATTAGGTTAATTGGCTTAACTAAATTGCCTGTAGGTGTGAATGTGAGTGTGAATAGTTGTCTGTCTCTATGTGTCGGCCCTATGGTGGATTGGCAACCAAAATATATCAGGTGGATTGCACGAAGTCGGCTGAGATTGGCTTGAGCTTCCCCTGTGACCCTGAACAGGATTAAGCATAGAAGATGAGTGAGTGAGTGAGTAAGTGAGTGAGAGAGAGGGGTGTCTTGTAGAGGAAAATAATCAGCAATGAGGTAAAGTTATCACTCTGAACTTGATGAATGTCCAGTAACAGCACAACACAATGAGTTTTATTCCTCTTATACCACAACAGATTTTGAAGACTTTTTTTTTTTTTTTTTTTTTAAGAATGGCGCATTGTACATTTTATCCATTTATAGCTAGATTTAATGTTATCGTCGTCATCGTCATCTTCTTCTGCTTAATCCTGTTCAGGGCCACGGGGCTGGCGCCAATCCCAGCTGACATCGGGTGAGAGGCAGGATACACCCTGGGCAGGTCACCAATCTACCACAGGGCGACACACAGAGACAGACAACCATTCACACTCACATTCTCTCCTACGGCCAATTTTTAGAGCCGCCAATTAGCCTAATCCCCTCTGTGCATGTCTTTGGACTGTGGGAGGAAACCGGAGTACCCGGAAGAAACCCACGCGAACATGCAAACTCCACACAGAAAGGCACCCGTGCCGAACCCGGGGCTCGAACCCAGGACCTTCTTGCTGTGAGGCGACAGTGCTAACCACTCAGCCACCGTGCCGCCAGATTTAATGTTATGACACATAAAAAAAGGTAAAGCAAAACAAAACTAAGCGTGAAATTCTTTTCCAGGCCAAGCCTAAGAAATATTTTACAAAGTCTCTGTCATAACCGTATATTTATTGAGACAAATGTCCAACATCCAGACTAGTTCAAGAACAAATGGCAATCATTTGGATTCAGAAATCTTCTGAAAATTATTACCCAGGCAAAATCTATTGGTAGGTAATACCCTTGAGTTAAGTCCCCATGTCCCTTGAAGACTCCCAGCAAGTCTATCTTTATGTTCTATTCCACTTCGCAGCAGATGTTTCAATAGATCTGAAACAGAATAGCACAGTAGACCTCCTAAGGATCTTTAGGGATGACATCAACCACTAATCCTGAGATATTTACTGCACAGAAACAATTTGGGGAACAATCTGTCAAATTACTCTGGTGTGATTGGTATACATTCCTGACCTAATTGGTGTAAATCTTTGACTCCATTCTAGGGTAGGCCTTTGAAATCCCAGCATTCTGTGTGAGCCAGCAAAAGGATATAAGCTTTATTATTGCAGATTACAGTGGAACACTTCAGTTAAAGTTAGCCTCTAATTTATACGAGGATTACATTCTGAAATTGATTCTGGTTTAAAAATGGTTTTAAGCCAAAGAAGAAAAATCCCATCCTTATTGCATGCCCTTTGTAATGAGCTGCTGGACAGATTGCCTGTTTAATATGAACAGCTGTTGTTCTTCATAACCAATAAAATTGTACTTCTTTAAAAGTGGAAAAAAAAATCAAGGAAACTATCAAGGGAAGAATGGAGAAGAAATCACAACGCCGCCCATCAGCACTATCATAAAGTTCCTCATCAAGTCAAGAAAAAGGTAATAAAGTAAATTTGAAGCCTTTGGCTTGATTGATATAACATTTGATTGGTAAGAACATTAGTGTCTCAGAAAGAAAGTTCTTGCTGAGGGGTCTTTTTCAACTCCTCTTGTAAGGCTTGGAAAAATGCTAACCACATACCTAGTGATAGAAGTCAAGATTATTAATATTTGATTAGCATAGAAAAAAATCCTCTCAAAAATCATGACAGGTTAGCATCTACTGGGCCGTTTATGGTTTTAGCACAGAAGCTCATGAACTTCAATGACATCAACATCATATCAGAAACCATGTTCAATTAGCTTGAGATAACCAGGTAGTAAGTGTTCAAAGTCGAGATTAGAGTGAAAAACAGCGGGAAAATATAGCTAAAAAAATTCCTCTCAGACATCGTGTCAATTAGCTTAAGCTGGCCAGTTAGCTGTTCTTAGCAGAGAAGCTCATAAACTCAAACAAATGAGGAAAAAAATCCTCTGAGAAATCATGGTAAATTAGCTTGCGCTAACCAGATAGCTAGTGTTCAAAATCAACATAAATAAAATTGAAGAGATAGCCAAGAATCCTCTCAGAAATCATGTCAAGTTAGCTCCAGCTGGCCACATAGCTCACTTTAGCAGATATACAGTGAGGAATATGACAGATATCCTCTCAGAAATCATGTGGAGTTAGTTTGTGCTAACCTGAAAGCTAGTGTTATAAATCAAGATTATTAACATTTCATGAATACTCACAGAAATCATGTCAAGTTAGCTCCAAATGGCTGGCTAGTCTTAGCAGAGAAGCTCATGAAGATTAATAAATTACTTTTTGTTTTTCAAATCCCCTCAGAATTAATGGAAAGTTAACTTGTCCTAAACAAACAGCTAGTGACAGAAGTCAAGATTATTAACGTTTGATGAATATAGCAAAAAAAAAAAAAATCCTCTCAGAAATCATGTCAGTTTAGCACTTACTAGCCAGCTAACTGGTGTTTAGCATAAAAGCTCATGTACATTAATGAACGACATCAAACTCCTCTCAGTAATCATATCCAATTAGCTTGTGCTAACCAGCTAGCTAGTGACTTGAAGTCAAGATTATTCACATATGATGTATATAGCAAAAGTCCTCTCAGAAAGTAAAGTCAGAAAGTTAGCTCATATAAGACAGCTAGGTAGTTCAGCAGTAGCTAAATATTATATTTGATTCAAACAGTGTGTTTGAGTAGAATTTGTAATTTTACAGTTTCATATAGGAAGGGAAACACACTTTACATTTTCCCCCTCACGTATGTGGGGAACGTGCTCAGAAAATATTATTGATTTCGACTGTAATTAAACTTAGCATCTGCCACAAACCAAACACCCATGCTTTCTGCCATATTGACAAATGACAGCTTTGCGTCATGTCCCTGAGCTTTCAGAAAATTTCATCATCTGAAGTGGTGAGTACCTCAAGGCAGAGCTATTCATCTCATACACACGCTGAAAACATGGCTCCATTCGAAGGTCCACATTCACATCTATGGACTGGCACTATGGTCATTAAAATAAGCAAGGAATAAAATACAACAGGGGATGATGATGTTTTAGGAAAATAATCAACATGCAGTTTACAACCCAGATTCCAGAAAAGTTGGGAAGTTCTTTAAAATGAAAAGTAAAAGACTTTAAATTACATGAGCCAGTATTTTATTCACAACAGAACATAGATAACATGACAAATGTTCAA
>JAQLOM010151976.1:0-13795 GCA_030068315.1 Chrysichthys thysi
GTGTCATGTGGTGCGGGCGCTGGGCTTCCTGGGAGTTGGAGTCTCTGATAGTCCGTGGGTTGCCAGCGCCCGTGACAGCCGCTCAAGACACCCAACACTGCACTCATTGCCCTGCTTGCTGTCATCTGATTACTAACACCTGGACTCAAACACTTCATAGCCTATAAATACTCTTACTATAATCACATGTTTGCAAAGTAAGGCTTTGTTCACCTTGTTGCCAAAACTTGCCAATTCTTTTATTCATTGTTTGTGTTTCTGGTTTCTGGTGTACTACCAGAGGCCTATACTATGAAGCGAGTTTAACATACCCAGGATCTCTTTCAGTTGTCTGGCTTCACTAACCCTAACAATCAGAGTCTCTCTAAATGGTACTACGAAGCTGGTTATCAACTCGATTAGTCAACCCAGGTTTTTCCAATCTAGATGTATGCGTGTTCACATAAAAGAGGCGGTGTTTGCAGCAGATGGCCAATAACAAACATGGAAAAGAGTACCAGTAGCAGAGTGGCGTACTTCACAGCTGAAGAGCAGACAATTATTTTACAAAAATATGAGGAATACCAGCCTATAATCCAGGCAAAAAGCAACACAGTGGCAGCTGCAAAAAAATGAAAAGACAGCTGGCAAAAGATTGCCGATTGTGTAAACGCATAAGTTGTTATTATTTCACAGCCCCATAGAGCACAAGTAGATCTGACTGTATTTACATTAAAATCAAATTAATGCACTGCTGAAATCTAGGCTGTTCTTACGGTGTAGAGGCTGATACAATTTTAACCTTAATTTTCAGCTGCAAACCTAGCGGCACAAAACGAACTTGGGAGCAAATAAAAAATAAATATAAGAATATAATTCAAAGTGGTAAGCAGGCATACTTTCATATCTTGTAAATCTGTCTACAGTTTCAGAGCGTCAATCAGTCTCTGATTTAGGATGACAAGCACATGAAATTTCAGCCAACAGGGAAAGTGGGGAGCTAAAGGAAATGTTTATGAATGTTTATAAATGTCTAGGAATGTTGTAAGTGCACGTGCCACTTTGTGTAATGCACGGCATACAGTATTCCTGCTGAGATTTTCAGCATCACCCACTGTATACTTGAATGACCCACTCGCAAAAACCGCAGTGCAATGCATCCTGTCTGAGGGACAGTAAGCGCTCGACTGCGTTGTGTTGCATGGGCAATTTGCGGTTCGAGGAGATCATACAGATATATAAGTGACGCGGACGAAAATCTGTAGCGTTCCAATAAATATTCATCGGGAAAGGCCAGAGGGTTCTGCCTGTCTCTAAAAACCCTCACCCTCCTCAGAGACCCTCTCACAATCCACACACCGAGCTCTGCGGGATCTTCAATAAAAGGACAAGCCATTTTCAAAAGAATTGATTGGTCAGAGGGCGGGGCTTTCATAGGCACTGATCTCTTATCTGGAACATAACCTGCTCCGGAGCACGTTAGCCATTCAGCATAAGTTACCATGGATATGTACCCCAGTAAGAAGTGAACCACCTTTGTAGGTGTCACGGGCGCTGGCATCCCGCAACCCCAACTGGACTTCAACTCCCAGGAGCACATACGTTCACACAACATAATAACGGTTATAACATAATAACAAAATAATGGTGAAATATCCGTATCCACTACCGTTAGTTCCTGCGGCTCAAGAACAACTATGGGAGGCACGCATCTTCACGAAATTGGATCTACGGAGTGCATATAACCTGGTAAGAACCAGAAGTGGTGACGAATGGAAAACCGCATTCAGCACAACAACAGGACATTACCACAACAAAAAAATGCCGTATGGACTAGCTGGGGCTCGATCAGTATTCCAGTGCCTCATCAACGATGTGCTGAGGGAGACGTTGGGAAGATGTAATTTGCATACATTGATGACATACTCATCTACTCCAGATCATATCACGAACACGTCGACCATGTCAAACAGTTCTGAAAAAACTTCGGGCACATCGACTTTATGTCAAGGGAGAGAAATGTGAATTTCACATATCCACGGTCAAATTTCTAGGATATATTATCAGTCCCAAAGGGGTTGAGATGGAAGACACCAAAATAACTGCTATCAGAGACTGGCCTAAGCCCAGAACAGTAAAAGAAATGCAGCATTTCTTGGGATTTGCAAACTTCTATAGAAGATTTATACAAAACTTCAGTGGCGTAGCGGCCCCACTCACGTCACTACTTAAGAAAGGTAAGCGGACTCTAGCATGGAATGAAGAAGCGGAAGAGGCATTCACTAAGTTAAAGAAGGCATTCACCATGGCACCCATCTTGAAACATCCAGACTGTTCATAGTGGAAGTTGATGCTTCTGACACCGGAGTGGGGGCGATACTGTCACAGCACTTCGGGCAGAGACCCAAGATGCATCCCATAGCCTTTTTCTCAAAGAAATTAACCCCAGCTGAAAGAAACTATGATGTAGGAGACCTGGAACTTCTGGTCATGAAATTATCCTTAGAAGAATGGAGGCATTGGTTGGAAGGGGCAATCCATCCTTTTGTAGTTCTGACCGATCACAAGAATTTAGAATATTTACAAACCGCCAGGAGATTAAACCTACTACAGGCCTGATGGGCGCTAATCTTTACCCATTTCAAATTCACAGTCTCATATCGCCCAGGATCGAAGAACATCAAAGCAGACACACTGTCCAGAGTACACTCCAATGAACGGGAGAACACAGAACCATCCATGATCCTCCCCCCAACCTACTGGGTACATGCCATTGAATGGGACCTGGACAATGAAATCAGGGGGAATTTGGAATCACGCCCACAGGAAGCTTGTCCAGACGATAAAGTCTTTGTTCCGCCACACTTGAGGGGTAAGCTCATCACATGGGCCTATACCAGTCCAGCTACAGGACACCCAGGCATAAATCGCACCCTAGAATTACTCCGCAGACGGTACTGGTGGCCACTAATGAGGTTAGATGTGCAGAGGTACATAACATCATGCTCTGTATGTGCCAGAGCCAAGGTTCCCCCACCTTCCCAACAGGAAAGCTCGTGCCACTTCCGGTGCCTCGCCGCCCCTGGTCACACATTGCTATAGACTTTATCACTGACCTTCCTCCGTCCGATAAGAAAACAACCATAGTCACTTTGGTTGATGTTTGTTTTTCTAAGGCAATCAGACTAATCCCTTTACCTGCTTTACCTACAGCTTTCTCTTGCTGAATTATTGTTTACACAGGTCTTCAGGCACTACAGACTACCAGAAGACATTGTCAGTGACCGAGGGCCACAATTCACGTCGAGAGTCTGGGCGGCCTTCATGGAGAAAAGAGAAGTTGCAGTAAGTCTGATATCTGGTTACCACCCTCAGTCTAATGGGCAAGTGGAATGGGCCAACCATGAGGTGAGCCAATACCTCCATATTTTTTGTTCCCACAACCAGTCGGACTGGTCACGCTATATACCATGGGTGGAATACGCTCAGAATTCGTTACGCAAAGCCGCCACTAACCTGACCCCATTCCAGTCCATCCTAGGGTACCAGCCCCCACTGTTCCCGTGGAATGCAGTGACCACTGAATCCCCGGCTGTGGAAAATGGTTCCACAGGAGCGAATGTGTGTGAGAGGAGGCTCATTGGCAGCTGCAACGGACAGTGGAAGAGCAAAAAAGGTACGCTGATCGACGAAGGAGTGAAGAACCTCAGTTCGAGGTGGGAGATCAGGTGTGGCTGAGCATGCGTGACATGAGAAGACTCCAAGGGTGCCACAAACTCACTGACCGATACATGGGACCCTTCAAGATAATCACCTGAGTCAACAAGGTCACGTACAACGTACACAGCAGGATCAGCCAGAGCTTCCATGTGTCACAGCTCAAACCCATGCACCCTGGTCCACTGGCAGACAACGTACCCACAACCACCCTCAAACCACTAGATAGACAACAGGAGGACGTCTACATCGTGAGGCATATCCTGCGTTCCCGACGGAGAAGGGGACGGATCGCTATTCTGTGTATGACTGTTTCCGCATTCTCGTATCTGCCTTTTGCCTTGCTCCAGATTACCTTGTTTGCTATTTTCTGGTTTTTGACTATTTGGACTGTTTTTCTAGATTCTGTTTTTGCCCTGTCTGATTCAGCCTGTTCGTCTGATCGATTACCTTATGTTTCCCTGACTACGATTTTGCCTACCACTTGTCTGACTTGTTTGTATTTAATAAATCATTATTTATCTGCACATGCATCCTGACTCATCCTTTGGACCTGACAGTAGGATGGAAAACCCAGAGTTAACCCTGAAGTTACCGCGATAAGAACAAATCCTACTTCGTAGTACAGGCCTCTGACTTGTTACTTTGTCTCATGATTTTTGTATTTTGCATTTTACATACCTGTTTGCAGACTGCCATCTGTTTGCGACGCAGACAGGAAGTGCATGAAGGTGCACCACTGGAACTGTCTGCGTTTCTTGAACGCATTAGTGATCCGCATGAGCGCGCCCATGGCGCATGTGCAAACATTGCGCTTGCGGCACTCAACGTGATTGGAAACAGCCGTTGCTTGTTTATCCGGGATTATAAAAGACTCTTATTGCGGAATAGACCTTGCGAAGTATTACGCTCTCCTCGGATGCCGTTATACCAAGCCTTTGATTCCTGTGTTGCCTAGTGTGTATCGACTCATTTTGATTTCCGGTTTACATTTCCTGTCTCTGCCCCAGTTGTATTGTTAGCCTTCTGGTTTTGACCTTGGACTGTGTTTGGTGTTTACGTTTTCTGTTCTGCCTCGTTCTGCCTGTTTGCCCGTTCGTCTGACCCATTGCCTGTTCACTGGATATCGTTTTGCCTGCTGATTTGGACTTGTTTGCTAACTTCCTTTATAAATAAATATATCTTTATATATTTATTTGTGGCTCTCCACGCTTGTGTCCGCCCCACACCGCGTCCGTGACAGAATATTTCGCCTTTACCATAGACACAGTGAGGCCAACAAAGAAGGGCAAATCTCAGCCCAAAAAGGCATCATCACGGGTGAGTCAGGATTCAACCCTGTGGCTATTTGGTCAACAATTCACCCGGCTTTACCCGTGTGAGCTCCCCATGTTATGCTATGGGGAGAATGGGGATCACTGGGACTTCATAGAGCAGATTTGAAGTTTCTGGACAGTTTAGATCCTATCCCAAAGGACGTTATTGGGGTAAATTTATTAAGCAGCTGGCTAAGAGGAACAGCAGCAGCCATAGCCGAAAGCTTAACCCTCATGGACCATCCAAGTATGTACAACCCTTATAACTTCCTCTTGATACTATCTAAGGGTTGCAACATGCTCTCAGGAACGGCTCCCGATTCAGAATCCACTCTTATGGCAGAGGAGAAGTCAACGTCAGAGACAGAACAAATTCGAGAGGATAATTCTCCAGTACCCCAGCCTGAATCACGAGAGGCGATAGTAGGTCAGGGAGCCACTCTCAGTAGATCACAGAAAAGGAGAAACTGCAGAGCCTAGTCCAGTCAAGTCACGAAGCCAAGTCCCGATGCCTTGTCGGAAGCCACAGTCAAGCCCTGTTCAGACCTCGTGCCGAAGGTCCAGCCCTGTTCAGATCTCGCGCCAGAGGTCCAGCCCTGTTCAGACCTCACGCCGGAGGTCTAGCCCTGTTCCTGCGTAACCGCCGAGTAGTCGACAGCAGCCACCGCAGCCGCCAAGTCGTCGACAGCGGCTGCAGCTGCCGCAGAGTCAGCGCCGAGCGTCTGCTCCAGCCCCGCAGAGTCAGCGCTGACCGTCTGTTCCACTGTCACAGGATCCTCGGTATGCCCGGACTAAGGGCCGTCTGCGACTGATCCAGGGCCGTCTGCAACTGATTCAGGGCCGTCTGTGACTGATCCAAGGCTGTCCGCGACTGATCCAGGGCCGTCCGCGACCAATGCTGGGCGATGTGGCAAAATAAGGGGCACACGCCAGCTAGAGGTTGCCGAGACGCCCGCAGTTGCCGAGACGCCCGCAGTAGCCGAGACACCCGCAGTAGCCGAGATGCCCGCAGTAGCCAAGGTCCTCGCCGTTCCTGTCACACCAGAGGTCCTCGCCGTTCCTGTCACGCCAGAGGTTCTCACCATTCCTGTCATGCCAGAGGTCGTCGCCACAGCTCCTGCTCAGCCAGAGGTCGAAGGCACGTCGGACACGCCGCCTGGGTCGCCGCACACGCCAGACACGGCGCCTGGGTTGCCGCGCACGCCGGGCACGCTGTCTGGGTCGCCGCGCACACCGGACACACCGTATGGGTCGCCACGCATGCCGGACACGCCGCCAGGGTAGACAGCCTCGCCCGGTGTCACAGTCTCTTCTGGTTCCTCACCAGGTGCCACAGTCTCTTCAGGTTCCTCGCCAGGTGCCACAGTCTCGTCATCCGCCTCGCCAGGTGCCACAGTCTCGTCAGCTGCCTCGCCTGGTATCACAGCCTCGTCAGCCGCCTCCTCGCTCGACTTCACAGTCTCGTCCGGTGGCTCCTCGCTCGACTCCACAGTCTCGTCCGGTGGCTCCTCGCTCGACTCCACAGTCTCGTCCGGTAGTTCCTCGTCTGCAGTCACAGCCTTGTCCGGTGGTTCCTCGTCTCTAGTCACAGCTGTGCCTGGTTCCTCGCCGCTCGTCACAGCCCCGTGTGATCCCTCGTCTTCAAGAATTACATCTTGTGGTTCCTTATCTCCTGTCGTCGCCACGTCTGCTATGTCAGGGCCCACATTCGTGATATGTGACAGGCCTGGGAATGTACTTTCCCTAGGGTCTGCTTCCTGGGGTCTGGACTTAGATTCGGGTGGGTTCGCGCCGAGCCTTGGGGTAGCCTTGTTCAGTGTGTACCCTGGACCAACGGGTCCGGGCCCGCCTGAAGGTGACATGTTCGTTTTGGGTGCTCCAGGAGGAAGCACCCTTGGGGGGTGGGGGGGTGGGGTTCTGTCAGGATTCCGCCCTGCCGTCTGCGCTTTCGCGACGCAGACAGGAAGTGCATGAAGACGCACCACTGGAACTGTCTACGTTTTTTGAACGCATTAGTGATCAGTTTCAACTTTGCCTGGTTTTTGACTTTGCCCTTAATTATGATTTTGGATTTTGCTTGCCTACTCTTGTAAATACACTCCTTCTGCTTTTACATCTGCTGTTCATATGACATACTACATATTGAAATGACCTGTAAATTTAGCTTCATTATTTATATAGGGGTATTCAATCTTTTTTTTTTTTTGTCCAATGATCCCATTAAAAATGCTCAACTTCCAGTCTTCTATTTGATTTTCAAAATTACAGGATTACAACTGTGAAAATTCACAAAATCCTGATAACTAAGCTAAGATTGAATTTAGTTTTAGCCTTAAGGCTGCAAATGGTAAAAACACTTTACACTCAAGTCCCCATCACCAATCAGTTAATAACTACAGTTTAATATGATGGCCATAACATTAAAACTTTATTGATGTTAATCTTCAAGTTGCTACAAATACAATTTGCCTTTTTTACTATATAGTGCACAATCATAGAAGGGAAACTACTTATAATTGTACTATCTGGTGCCAAAATAATGAGGATTAACTCCCTTTTGAGTTTGGTTCCTCTCAAGGTTTCTTCCTCGTGTCATCTCAGGGAGTGTTTTTTTTTTTTTTTCTTCCCACCAGCACCTCTGACTTGCTCATTAGGGATTTAACATTCCTATACAGATTTCTATAAAGTTGCTTTATGACAGTGTCTGTTGTTAAAAATATTATGCAAATAAAAATGGAGTTTGATTAATCTCGATAGCTTATTGTGAACCTGTACATGCAAGCCAAGACTTTTTAACCAACTCACAAAGTAATGACCAAATGTTTAGTTAGTTAGTTATCCAGGGCAAACGAAACTAGAAAAGTGATCAGAGAATGACATACTCACACTACTGGGAGGGGAGATCTCGAGAACTTGAAGAACTTTAGCACATACTGATACTTGGGTAGCTGCAGCACAGAATTCTAAGACTATAACTAGTTTAAATAATAATGAGAATAATAAGAAAGAGTAGTGTTGGATATCTTAGGTTCTGGGAATTGCACCCTGCTGTAGGCCTTGGTGATGTTTACCACTCATTGGTCCAATTTCTGCTTGGATAAAACTTTGTGACAGGATCAGATGGCCACCATAAATGCTAAATATTCTGGTCTAACTGGCACAGGAAGAAAAGCTTTGAGAGTAATCCGAGGAGAAAGACTATTCAACAGACTATTCAATTCTCTGACTCGTTTTGCTGAAGTGATTGCAATTAAAATGGCATTTTCAAAGATACCCACTGCTGTTTGGCATCTTGCAAAGTTTCTTAAATGGGAACCTAAACAAGCCATTAAGTAGGGTGACCACATGTTCTATTTTTCCTGGACATGTCATCTTTATGAGATCTAACAAATGCATCCGAGGTTGGATTTTGAAGTTTCCAAAAACGTCTGAGGTTCAGTTTTTCCTTTCTACATTCACCATTCTTTTTCTGGGTGTCCGTCTGCCCCATGCCACCATCTTGTCCCCGGTAACCTCTTTTTTGAGGACCAAAATATGACCACTCTACCTTAAAGAAACCTCGTCAATTTCAGAAAGGTTGAAATATGCTGAGATGGCATCTACATACAACTTTTGGGATTTTTTTTATTTGAAATTTAGAAAAATGAGCAATGCAAGCAAGTTAAGGGCATACTGGAACCATATACCCATTATTGTCTACAGGAATATTTTTGAGAGAGGGAGAGAGAGAGAGAGAAACCAATAGGTAATATTAGGTATGAGCATTGTCACATTAGGGATAAGGCTAATGTATGCAGTGCTGCATGCAAGCAGGATCTCCAACAAGACTAGCTACCACAGCTAGTCAACAGTAGTATTTTATAATCAATGCAAAATTTGACTGGGGGTCAGTGCAGTGTAGATAAGATAGGGTTGATGCGCTCAAATCGTCTTGTTATAGTAAGGACTCTTGCTGCTGCATTCTGGACTAACTGAAGTTTTTTATGCTCCTACTGGAACATCCAGACAGTAAGGCATTACAGTAATCTAACATATATTAAACAAAAGCATGAAGTATTTTATCTGCAATGTGCAGTGACATTATATTTCTGATCTTAACAATACTTCTGACATGAAAGAAGGCTGTCCTAGTAATAATGTTTACATGAGCTTCAAAAGAGAGACTGGAGTCAATGATCATGGTACGTGGTAGAACCGTGGCTAAGAGATTATCACTGTTGCCTCAAAGCAAGAGGGTCCTGGGTTCGACACAGGTACCTTTCTTTGTGGAGTTTGCATGATCTCCCCATGTCCGCATGGATTTCCTCCCACAGTCCAAAGACATGCACATGCTTTCGGGCCTACAGTAATTGGTTAATCTGTTGTGGTGCACCAGCCTACAAATTGATGAGTGACATTAAATAAATCACACTGTGGCCTTTACCTGACTTGGAAGTTAGTAAGCATCCACTGTCTGATGTCCTTTACACAGTCCTCAATTTTATTAAGCTGGTGTCTGTCATTTGGCTTGGCTGAAAAAATACAACTGCGTCGTCAGCATAGCAGAGGAAGCTAATACCTTGTTTATAAATAATATTACCCAGGGGGAGCATATATAAGGAAAAAATAGTGGATCTAATACAGAACCTTGTGGTATACCAAACTGTACCTTACTATGTGTAGAGGAGTCACAATTTACATAAAAAAAAAACTGATAACGTTCATTAAAATAAGACCTAAACTAGGAAAAGGCCATTCCCTTAACTCCAACAACACTTTCCAATCTATCAAGGAGTATAGCATGATCAGTGGTGTCAAAAGCTGCTCTAAGGTCTAGTAACACAACCAGCGCTGTCTCTGTGCTGTGGTGAGACCTGAATCTTGAAGGATACGTTTCATGAATGTTATTCCTATTTAGGTACAAGCATAACTGCTGTGCTACAGCCTTTAAAGGGGGGATTAGATATTGGCCTAGAGTTAGACAACTGACTATGTTCAAGGTCAGGTATTTTAATCAGGGATTTGATAACTGCTAATTTAAAGGTTTTATATACATAACCAATGCTAATAATTATTTGTTATAATTATTATTATATCATTATATTATAATAATATAATATATAATTATATATTATTTTATTATAATTGTTATAATTAATTGTTTTTAAAATAGGTTTGATTACTTCAGGTATTATCTATTTGGTGAGGAAATTAGTGAAATTAGTTCAGTCTCTCAATTCAGTTATACTGTTGTCTACTGAGTCTAAATTTTTTTGCCTGATAGTTTCAGTTTTGTAATTGAAAAAAATAATGAAGTCATTGCTACTGTATTTTGATGCTGCGAAAGTCTCAGTGGAGGACTTTTTTCTAATTAATTTTGCTACAAAATTAAATAAGAACGTATGGTTATTTTTGTTATCTTTAATTAGGGTGGAAAGAGCTTTCCTATACAGCAGGAGGCTCTCCTTCCATACTCTTTGGTATACTATCAATTTAGTTTGATGCCACTTGCAGTCTACTGTCTGAGTGGTCTGGTTTAGTGTTTGTGTCATTGCATGGAATTTATTGCAAAATTATGCTCACTAGTCACAGATTTGGCAGAGGAAACAACACCAAATGAAGGAAAAAATGTGAGGAGTAAAGGCAGAAGAAGACAAAAAGCAAAAGAAGAGAAGTTAAAGCAACTGCACAGTATAATTTGTGAAGTGAGCAAATGGCACTACTATTGATAAGTGATGCAATCCGGTCATTCAGTTGTGTAGTATTATACAAGAAAAGAGGCTCTTGTAATACATAAGAATGCACTTAAGAAGACAAAAGATATGAAATAAGAGAATACAACCTGGCATACAAGACAAGAGCAAGAGCTAGAGTGATGGCTCTTTGTCAGTGATATTTATTGCAAATACTTCAACATATGCTACTTTGCAACTTTGATGGGAGGTCTTGTCATGAGTGTGGATCAGTACAACAACATATCCAGGTCTTTCTCACTGATTTCCTTTCTTCACAAGGCTTTATTTAAGGATGTTTAAATGAGGAGGAAAAGAACAAAACAATACAGGCTAGCCAAATCACAATTCACTCATGAACAAGGTAACATATTACAAATGCATACACCTCAGGCTCCATCCTCAGCATATTTACTCCTGCAGTTCAATTTATGACATGATCCTTTTTATTCAGAATTATATCTCTCACTAATCAAACCCTGGATGTCTCTGTAAACCTAACTACTAACATGCTTTATTATTCTTGTCCGTATCATGTGTTATTTTTTTTATTGTGGCTGCTATACTGTGCGTCTGTGCCAATCAATGATACTACTGGATAAAAGGGAAAAAAAATAATATTCAATGGTATTGCTGGTATTGGGGGAGGGGTGAATTAATATAAAATCAGTAGATGAGCTAAAACATCTCATTGGTGTGAAATTCATGTATACACATGAGTGAAATGAAGCAATAAATCTCTTGCACTTTGTGGTTATTGGTGTTTGTATATTAGCATAAGCCTATAAGGGATTGAGAAATAGACAGAATAGTGCACATTGCCTGTGTGTGTTTGGGGGAGTGTTAGAGAGAGAGAGAGAGAGAGAGAGAGAGAGAGAGAGAGAATGAAGATGAAACTGAAGTAATAAGGGTATGAGAAAATAGAGTATACATGCAAAGGTATCATTAAAGAGTGTGTGCACACATGCTCCCATGGGTGCATATTATACAGACCTGTGTGCACATACTCATGCTTCTATATGTGTCTGTGGGTAGGAGGCTGGTTAATATGTATGTGCATGATCATGCTCTCAATATGTATATACTGTGGGTGTGTGTGTGTGTGTGTGTGTGTGTGTGTGTGTGTGTGTGTGTGTGTGTGTGTGTGTGTGTGCATGGTGTGCTATATACCACATTGCCAGTTAAGACCAATAAGTGATAGCATTAAAATCACTGACAGGTGAAGTGAACAACATTGATTTTCTCATTACAATGGCACGTTTACACTTACATTTTTGCCAGCTGGCAGACACCCTTATCCGGAGTGACATGCAGAAGTGCTTTGAAGTGACTATCAATAAATCCATTCTAATACTGGTTCATTAGTTCACAGATTAAGGTTACCTTCAGTCTAAAACTTTTGCTTAGAAGGTAATAGCTGTTTGGCAATCTAAGAGAAGTTCATTCCACCACCTAGGTACCAGAACAAGATGCCCTGAGAAATGATGGGACCAATTGAGCAGCGCTAAAGGATGAAAGAAGCATGGTGCAGTGTGGGTTGCAATCAGTGCTTTGAGATAAATGGGTGTCATTCCAATTTTAGCTTTGTACACAATCATCAGTGTGTTAAATCACACACAGGCAGCTACATTTGTGCAGCTGCATTCTGGACTAATTGAAGAGGTGGAATGGTGCTAAGAGGCAGACCTGCCAGAAGCAAGTTGCAGTAGTCCAGTCTTAAAATGACAAGGGAACAAGCACTTGAGTGGCCTTTGTGGATAGAAGTGGATGAATCCTTCTGATCTTGTAAAGGAGAAATCTACATGAGCATGTGAAATTAGCAATGTGAGAGGAAAAATACGGTTGATGTCCATGGTTACCCCAAGCTTGTGTGCAGTGACCAAAGATGAGATCAGAGAGTTTTCTAGGGAGATCACAAGATCTTGACATGGGGATGAATCATCTGGGCTGAACAGCAGTTTAGTTTTTCTGGGAATAAATTTCATCTGATGAGCTGCCATCCATGGTGAGAGGTCTGCTAGACATGCTGAGAACTGAAGGACAGGAGTTGAGTGTCATTTGCATAGCAGTGGCATGTGAACCCATTTGAGGATATGATTTCTGTCATTTTGTCACCATGCTGCAAAGTCAATGCTTTTCTCTAAGTAAATGCTCAATAAATTGTGCCTTTTTTCTAAGTTCAGGTATTGGGTACACTTACCTAAAAGCTTTTGACTGAATGACAGTGGTATTAAGAGTCAGTAGAGGCTCTGCATCAGGCACTGGGGTATCTGGTCTCAAGGGTTTGTGCAGCAGAACACCTTGTCTAGTGGCCAAGTTGTGAAGTATGCAGAAAGCCATGATGCTGTGGGAGACATTTTGCAGGCAAATATTGCAGTGTCCCCCTGTGCTATGTTTGTACCTAAACATTTTCAATCCCCATTGCAAATTAGATTTACTGGCAAAATATACAAACTTTCAGGGGTTGCAATAAACAAATTAAGCAAGAACTATTTAAATAGCTGAATATGACTAATATTACAAATGGCGTCTCCACATTCAACCAAAAATGCCATTTTTAATCACTACTTGTCAGGAAACTGCCCAGATCGAATGCGCTTCCGCAGTAGTTGGAGGAACTACACGAAGCGCACCTTTAATATATACACGTTTTCAGGTGCTTCGGAAAGGAGTGCATTTCACACAGGAAGCGCACTACATCAGCGCCAACGGTGCATGCGCATCGGATCAAGTTCAAGGTCACCTGACGGTAATGAGATGCAGGTGCGGCTCATTAACTTTGGACTTTAAAAGACTCTCGCAAACAGACACTCGTCACGAAGTAGTAACGTACCCTGTGTATTGTTTCTGCCGAGCCTTCTGTTTTCTGTGTTGATTTCCTGTGTATGACCTGTTTGTTTTCATATTTCCGATTCCTATCTTTGCCCTTGTCTGCCCTGTTTTGGATTGTTGGTTTTGACTTCGGACTGTTTGTGATCACGCTTCTGTTTCGCCTTCTCCTGCCCGTACGCCCGATCGTCTGACCTTCTGCTCGTGTTCTGGATTACGTTTTTGCCTGCCGTTACTTAACCT
>JAQLOM010151985.1:0-13794 GCA_030068315.1 Chrysichthys thysi
GGACAAATGAGGGCACAATTTTGCTTGAAAGACCTTTGTGCTAAAATAGTGCAACCCCCCCCCCCCCCCCCAACCACCAAAAAAACCACCACACAACCAAACTCAGGCTTACTTCGAGTGGGTCTGTTTGGTAATATTGCGAATGGTAGCGCCCTCTTTGCCAATAATGGCACCCACAAACTGCGTGGGCACAAGCATGCGCAGTGGAATATCGGACTGCAGCTTAGGGCGAGTACCCAGAGAGGGTGAGGACTGGCGTGGTGGGCCACGTGGTGCCCCTCCTCTCCTGCTGCCCACCACCGGGGGATCAGAGAGCGCCGTTTCGTCGGGTATGTAGCACACCTTCAGGGCATAGTTTTCCATCATGAAACCATTCAGTTTCTCAACTGCTCTAAAAAAAAAAAAAAAAAAAAAAAAGACAGAAGAAAGAGGTTTGAGTGTGTGGGTGGACAGGACATCATGCTCAACACAACTTGTACGCTTAAATGCGCAGCACCGTCACGCTTTCCGACGTTATACACCTCCAAGCTTGTGGAGTTGGCTTTGGCTTGGGCACTGAAGCTCAGTGTCTCCCAACGACGCATTCCGGTATCGATTTGAGGTTTTACTTAAATAAATAAATACTACTCCACTGCGAAGTTATTGACTAATTAAAAGACTGATTGTGGCCACTGGGGGGTTAAAAGCTTCATTTTGCCACATTTTACAGCAAGTTTAAACATAAAAAGCCAAGCAATAAATGGAACAAACATGCTATAAACATGAAAGCAGAAACCTAAACCATGCTGAAGAATAAACACCCTTATGAATAAGACCCTTCGCACCGAACACCAAGATTCCTGCACTGCCTCCAAGCTGGCATTAGGTGGCAGCAGTAAGATAAAGCAGCTACGAGGTTCAAACATTGAACGAAATGACACACTATCAGACACCGAGTGTTCTGGCTAAAAACAAAGGGGAGTACTCACTGTCTGGCTTGCTCCTTAACTGCATAACGCACGTTCACTACGGCTGTCTCCGTCTCCGTGTTGACTGCCGAGAGAGAAACATTTAGGTTACGTCCTTTAGCAGACCCCCCCCCGATTCAGAATGGTTAACAGAAGTGCTTTGGAGTTGCCATCAAGCACACATCCTGATATGGGTCAGGGTCAAAGAATATTACCCAGCTAAAATCCTGTTACAGTAGTTAGCTGAAAATAAAGGCTAAAAGAGTTGAACACTACATTAGAGAGGTCTTCGGAGGAGTGTAGTAACCTTGTTCACAGCTCTCCACTGTACCATACTGGGCTAATAATCCATCCAAGACCTGCACAAGAAAACGAGAAGAAGAAAAACAAAAAAACAAAACAAAAACAAAAAACGCATGAGCGCAACAAAGCACAAGACACAGGAAAAAGAAACATCCCATATCGTTAAGCGAATCAAAATTACCGAGACTACATTTTTTAAAAAAAGTGGCCAAGTCCTCTGAAAATACCTAATGTGCCTGAAAGACGAGCACGATTAGTTGCTGAAATTGGCAAAACGGAGACTTGTCTGTAGTGCTTGCTGATTTTAGGTGCGTGTTTCACACTCCGCAGTGACCAATGTCACTTACACAACACTGCACAACTCCTATGTGGAATATTTCATACCAGGAACACATTTGTATTAAATAGTAGCGTGCTGTTTTGGGGTGCTATTTAGTACAGTGGCGTGCCCTTTTGTGCCAAGGAACGAGCAGGAAGAGCGGTGCCTCCAGGCCTCGAAGCACACACCCTTCTATACATCAACCACTACGTAGCCAATTCCGGTCCCCGCTTCTCAGCTGCTCATTGGCTGACCCCAGCCTTACTATGGAAATCTCCTACCGATGAGGAGCTCTAGCCATTGGCTGGATGAGCAGTCGATTATGAAGACATGCCCGATGGTTGGTTGGTGCTGTGTGTATAGGGGGTGGAGTAGTGCACACATGGAGAGTGGAGCCTTGTGAGTGCACGGGGGCAGTGGGTTATAATCCAAGCCAGACTGATCTTGCCTAAACACTGGAAAAGGGGGCCTCTTTGCCACGCCACAGTGTAGTATATCCCCACATACACATACTCCGGCCCCTCAACAAGAGCGCATACTTCGACAAAATCCTAACGCGCGAGTCTGTGCTGTGAAACGTGAACGCTCGTACTGCAAGCTGAAACCCTCTCGGCGTGGCCATCGCCTTTGTTTCTGCACGTGAAATTAATTGGTACTTTATTCAAGAAGACGATGAACATATCCAATCTTTTAAATTGAAATGGAGTTGAAACTGCGTTTAAACGTTTAAAAACCTCTTTAAATTATTTACTCTTTAAACACTTAAACAAATCAGGCAATGAGCAAAAACAACAACAACAACAACAAAAAAAAATACCTTTGAAGCAAAACGCATCGTTTGAGGGTTCGGTTTAAAACCAGTAGTTTAATATTACACAGTATGGGTACGGAAGAAATCGCGTTTGGGTTCAAATAAACCGGTACGTTCGCAAATTCATTTACAAAGTTAATAGACGCCGTGTAGCTCAACATGCATACGTGCATACCAAGATAAATGACAGTTTGGCCCAAATTACATGCAGATAAAACACCACCAAAAGCTTTTTTTTTTTTTTTTTTTTTAATAAAACCTGTATTTTAGGTTACAGTTGAGGCCTAATTACCATGTGGGGGAAAGTGCTCAATTTTGACACCTTCACAGAAGCTGCTGGTGGATGGTGCCCCAGAGCAGCTCTCGCACCATGTTCATTTTTCTTTTCTTGAAACCCTAACATCAATTCACACAGCTTGACTTGACTTCGCAGCACGTGTAGTTTCTCCTGTACTGATGCCTTGCATTTTAGCACAAGATGCAACAATAGTGAGGTAATCATGTTATTAACAGCACAAACTAAATAGACACTATAGCCAAGTGGGAATAATCTAAATAAATAAATAGATTTATTGATTAAGAAAAACAAAAAAACCCAAAAGAAAACCACTGTGCAGTCTTTGCTGGAAAAACGCTCACTTTTTGCTTTTAAAATCAACACAAGATGACGTTTTATGATGCCCTTTTGTGATGGGATCACTTTCGAAACAGCGATGAACATTTTACCAAAAACCCATTTCAAACCACTAAATTCAAGGGTCGAGGCACTACGAAAAATGTAACACACACGGCCCGAAAAAAAGTTTAGAGCACAACACAGACAGTGTTGTATGATTTGCTTCAAGACAACATGGTATCTCATTCTCTTTACTTCGTAGTCAAACTTCTACAAAACCAAACGTGGTGTACATCAGGACATCACAAGTAAGTTTTGTAAACATTTGTTGTGTTATAATTTTATAGGGTATTTTATATGCAAAACTTGTTAATATGGAGAAATCTCGGTGGCGTATACTGAATATGTTCACTCCTGCACAATGAGCAATTCTGCCAGGCGTCACTCTAGAGTAGCAGTTTATTTAGTCAGAAAAAAATGTTATACGAGGGTTTTGGTTGTTTGAGATTTGGAAGAGGCTGTGTACCATATCGTGGACAGCATGGGCTGTTGGGGAAATCAAGACTTGCTTTAACTTGACCCTTTGAAGTCGCAGCCATTTTTGCCATGTCCTCGGTTTGACTCCGTTTTAATCAGAGTCAAATATTTCTTCCCCAAGTGTTTGGGATCGTTCTATTCAGCCAGCAGAAATCCTGCTTTTGTAATGAGCAATTATTTCTTAAATTAAAAAAGGTAGTGTATAGATGTACGACACATCCAAAACCAGCCCAAAAATATAACATGGGTTTAAAAAGAATTTAAAAAAAAAAAATCACCCTTGAAGCAGAGCAACTAAATATAGTGAAACGAACAGCTTTCAGATTATGTAGGTGTTCATTTGTATGCATATCAAACAAACAAAAAAAAAAATTATATATATATAAAAAAAATTTCAAATAATACCAGAGAGACACTGAAAGTGCAATTTAAAAAAATAAAAATAAATAATTATAAAAATAATAGGCGTCCATTATTGGAGTTAAGATAACGGTCATCAACCGACCGTCCGTTATTCTCAACACTGAAGAGGTTATGGGTTAAGTTTTTGGTATTTCTGTAGTAGAATACCCTCTGCTGTGAGAATTTGTCATAAATTCAAAACATTTAAGATGAGCTTGATCTACTGGTCTAAAATCCCCATAAAAGTGAAAGGCATTAAAAAAAATAAAAAATCATAATTTATTACACATGATGAAACTTTATTCCAATGCAGTTTATTGTTTGGCCATATATATATATATATATATATATATATAAATAAAAATAATAATAAATGGTATTAACTCCAATAACCATTTACAGATTAGGGCGATATCCTGAGCACACTGGACAACGGTAGTATCTGTAGTGTAGTGTCTATAAATACACACTTTTTAATTTTCTAAATCATATATTTCGCGATCCCAGTAGGGTACATGTGCAACCAAGGTATCATTTGAGAGTTTTCCTCCCCTCTCTTTCAGGAAGTGGTTACATTTTGCCTCTAGCCTGAATACTCGGCAATATTCAAGCAGACACGAACTGTGCATCTTCCTGCCGCCAGCGACATGGTAAAAATGTGATTGACGATAATGGCACAGTCTATAAATACACAATTTTTTAAAAGATGTTTCTAAATCGTATATTTCACAATCCCGGTAGGGTACATATGCAACCAATGTACCATTTGAGAGTATCCCCCCCCCCATTTCAAGAAGTGTTCACACTTTGCTTCTTGCCTGAATACTCAGATATTCAAGCAGACATGAACTGTGCATCTCCCTGGCGCCCGCGACATGACTCTAAAGGGTTAAGGAATGGGGAGGACGTATATTACTGAGCATATGTCTCATGTAAAGCAACTGGAATAACCTTGGTAAACTAGGTTACGAAATTGCATAGCAAGTCAATTTAAATTCATTGTACCGCAAAAGATAAACGAGTTCTTTAAAAATGGGACTATATTGACTATTTATAATAATAATAATAAAAAAATAATTAAATAAATAAATAAAACAAAACCTCCACCAGTGGCATAATGTACACTTAACTGAAGGGGAAAAAAAAAAAAAAAAAAAAAAAAAAAAACACACACTCTTCACTGGGAAAAGGACAAGTATAAAACATTCAGCAGTGAGAAACTTTTACAAAGCAGTACTCTGGTCTATGAAACTCAAGCCTCTGCCCTGCACACTGTTCTAAGATAATAATAATAATAATAATCTTGTAATCAAGTGTGGTGATGTATTATTATGCATGCATTATACTGCATTCAACTAGGTCATAACTAGAGTAACTCCCAAGTTAACCAACCAGGAAGCAGGAAAACCCCCCAAAATCACTGCCTTTTAATTCGGACTTCCTACTCAGGAATTTCCCAGCACGTGACGACAAATCAACATGGCTGATCACAGCATGGACAGCGAACCATGTAGTACTTATCTGCAAATAAGGTACCCTGTATATACACGTACTTGCTTTTGAGCCATCATGATACGGACCAAGTTGCTTGTTAAATCTAACGCTGTCAGCGCAGCTCACTGTTGTGAGGAGGTAAATATACATCACTCACAGCTAGCCAGCTAGCTCGCTGTTAACAAAAGACAAACATGGGGGTCATCCATATTTTTCCCTCCAGTTCGTCTCTCGAACGATGTCATTTCAAGCTCTGACTTGGAATTAATTCGAACGCAGCATAAATCCACCATGTTAAGTGATGCACAAGCAGCCAAAGCGATAAGATGATGAGTCAAATCATAGTTATCTTCTTTAATAAAGATATTTCTAGGAAAAAACAAAAAACAAAATAAAAAAAATAAATAAAAAAAAAGCAGCTTACGTCAATGACAAGTGCATCACATGACATGGGTGATGGAAGGAATCCCCAATACTGACCTTCACCCCTTTTCCTCTCAACACCTGAGCGATTTGTAATAATGGACTAGCTAGTGATTGGTCAGCTTGGTATAAAATATTCAGAGGTCTAGCCTTTTTTTTTTTTTTTTTTTTAAAGCATATATTTCACTACCTTTATTTCCAGAGCCAACTTTCCAACTCGGGGAAGCCGCACTAACGTTAATACAGTGCATCCAAACCTTCTTCCCACTTCAGTAATTGTTTAAACGTTAGTTCATGTTTTAACCCCCTCAGGCATTATGTGCTTATAGGATGAAAATATCAAAATGTAAAAATAAATGTATACATTCTAAAACCATACTCGAACATATCTGATACAAAATGAGAAAGGGAACACACCACTTTATGTGCTCATGGAAAATTTTAAGGCAGTCAGGTGTGTGTGTGTGTGTGATTTGTCCTCATCGCTGGTGATCAAATGACCTGGTGTGTTTACTGGACATAATTAATAGTAATTCACATAAAAACCTGGTTGCCTTTTAAGGAAAATGGGATGCAGAATTTATAAGTCCCTCGCAGCATTTTCACCAAACGTGCATTAGTGATGACTAATGTCACAGTGCACACCAGAAACAACCACTTTCACCGGGTCAGGCGTCAGGATTACCTGACAGATAATCAAAATTGTTCGTTTGACCACTAGTGTAAAGGCACGCGGGTAAAATCTCATCAGAATACAATCTGGCCACGAGAATTTTGGGAAATAATGAGTAACTGTCTTTTCAGACCTGGAACTGCAGAACAGGGAACAGAAAAATGCAAGCTGGTCTGACGAATTAGGCATTTCATGCATGAGTGTTACTTCATTCATGGGTTGATACTGAAGAGACAGGGTAAGACGTGCTGAGCCCATGGTCCTCTAACGGGTACGTTCCGTGGGTCAGATTAGGATATGTAACCCAATGCAACCCTTTATTTATTTTTACAGTTTACTCTAAACCCCAATTTGTCAGTCAGTGATCACATAGCCAAAAAAAGATCACTTTTCAACCTCTATTACCTTTGTGTTTAAAAAAAAAAAAAAAAAAGGAAAAAAAGAAAAGAAGAGAGCTGTGTAAACAAACTTTGCCCAAAAAAAAAATAAAATAAAATAAAAATTGGCCCAACATCCCTCCAGGAACATCTACTTAATTAGGTTAAGTCTTGAAGCAGGCATGCTGTAAGCAGTGCGTTAGTGCAGAATTAGCAAACAGAACTATTAATGCCGCAGCTTGTGATGCTGGGAATCGAAATGGGCTGTACATGGACGCAAGCCTGAATTAGATTCCTAATTTAATCCAGAATTTCACTATTTTTAGCCAAATCACAACAACCAACAGCACCAAAAGGCTGAAATAAAAGCTTGTGGTTCTCACTATTTTACAATATTTCCAGAGTAGACCATAATGAATCTCTCAATATAAAAACTCTGCGCTACTTGGCGCACAGAAAATCTGAACGGTGTAGACGCAACATGACACCTTTTCTGAATGGAAGTGGCTTCTGAATGCGTAATGTGATTACAGATCCTGGACAACTCACAAACCGTACTAGGGCTGTGAGATAAAGCGATACATCAGGAAGGACAGACAAAATTTCAATGGATAGGTTTTTTTCCCCACTATATCGTCAAGCCCCGTTTTTGCAAAAGATTCTCTTTAGCAGCTAATTTTAAACGCCAACGTTGGTATCGGGCGCTATTAGCAGTAACGAGAACAAGGCAAGCGAAAGCGTGACGGACAAAACTACCCGTAGCACCCCGACACAAAGCAGCCATCAGTTGACCTAAAAGATGAGGAACCTAAAAAGAAGGTAGTTCTGTTGATTGGATGTAGTTTGGGTGCAACAAATCCGACACCGACCAGAAAACAACCAAATCGGTCAGGAACGTGTGCAGTTATTTTCTGAAGATAACCTTAAATTTTAGAGAGAAAAAAAAAAAAAAAAAAAAAAAAAGACCCCCCAAAAACACAAAACATAATATACGCTGAATCATTTAAAGACCTGAACACAGCCAGATCGTGACCCAGTTGTCCACATCTCCCAGCCCGATACCGTCACGTGGGGAAATTAACCTGCAGGTGATTATAATCCAGTTTATCACCTTTGAACGCAAAACGCCAGTCAATCTTGGGCAAACCCTTCATCAACATGAACGCTGTAGAAAGCTGAGCGTCTTGGACAGAGGAACGTCCAGCAAGTGAGAGTGTTTTAAAGATCAGACCGCACCCAGACAAGTTCCGAGACCAATTCAGTCAGCAAATTCATCTGGTTTTTGACCAAAGGATCGTCACAGATTTCCAACGTTACGCAACTTACAGATGACATACACTCACCTCCCATTGCATGTGTGGTGGGATATTCCTGATCTGCAGTTTACAGCTCCTGAGAGGGGAAATTAAAAGGAAGAGAAGAGAAAACAAGGTGTAAACTCCGAGGGAAACAATGAAATTACCACATCACATCACGTCACAGCAAGCAGCTGCATTTCTCTCAAAGAATTAAAAAAAAAAAAAAAAAAAAAAATCAAATCATGTTTTAGAAATGAATCCTATATGGCAGCTTAAGGAAAGGGAGCAAAACCTGATCAAATAAATATTCAAATGCAAAATTTACACCCTGAAATGGTTCCGATTAGACTCCACGCTCTGAACGGGTCTAGAAGAACCGATTTAGTTTAGTTACACTGTTGAATAAAGTCATTAAAAGGGAACTAGATGCAACTGAACTGAATAAAACAGTGGAATACTTTAAGCTAAAAGATGATACTTTTTCAAATAAACACTGGCTTGGATGAGCACTAATATTTAGCCAAATTTCACCTTACGGAACGGACGAGACAAAAAAACTAAGCTTATGCAAAGCTGTAAGAAGACTGTGTGTGAAGCACACCATCAGGAGGTATAAAATAGCACATGAATGAATGCCCCAAGCCGAGACCGTATGAACACGTTTCTCTTGCGTCACTCAAACGCATAAATTCGGAAAACTTTCTTAAAATGCAACGAGGGAGCCGAACATTAACGTGACCAACTTGATAAATATAAATACCCTCCTGATGCATATTACTGCATATGAATTTCCATTTGAAACGGAGCACGTGATCATCCCGAGAAGCAGTCCTATAGAAAACATATCCGGGCCACGCTTTTTGTGTGTATGCATGGGGGTTTCTTTTAGCCCTCATATTCCATTTTTAATGCTCAAAGCTTTAAAAGTAAACACAGGAGGAATACAGTAAGCTCTTTACATAAACCTGGTCGACTTTGTCTCTACTATACAAAAACAGAACAAAGAAGGGTCGCCAACACCTGTAGTGATGACAAGCGAGCATGACGTCCAAATGCTGCAGATCAACGCAGTGTAAATCCACGGAACTTACAAAGAAACACTGTACAGACAGAGCGCTAATCCTTACGATCGACAATAAAAGCCTGAAGTACATGAACAGTCATTCCATCACACACATTCAGCCAGGCTTTATGTACCCCACCCCACCCCGTGCATCAGCGTTTACTATGATCACACCGTGTCCCGTAGAGTATTGGAGTTCACCTAGATGGTGTAATCAAATTCGTACAATTCTGACCATATCGGTCATTAGCTTCAAGATTAAAAAGGTCCCTCTCGTGAGGCGTCCGATGTAAATATCGAGCTAGGCTGGTTGTTCGCGTAGTTTAAACGTAATAAAAACCAAAACGTCTAGAAACATACAAAGTATTCCAGAGAAATGAACTCGTGCAGGTGGCCACCCAAGTTCACAAGCAGTTTTAGACTGCAAACCCAAAGACAAAAAACTCTCTCACAGGGTGACCAAATGACCATTTTCGGCCATGTGCGTTTGTAAAGGTGTTGATAGAGCCGCTACAGTGAAACATTTACATGTGGCCAGGTTTTTACTAAAACAAATTTGTTACAAGAAGGAAATTTTATTCAGAGGGCCCAGTCTCCTGCTTTGGGCTAGAGTGTTTTCCCTGTTGCGTGTACTATCTTGGGCTCTGGTTACACGAACGTCTGAAAGTGTCCATCACATGACTACAAAGTCCAAACACCACACGTTTGCACATTTCCATTTATATACGTTGGCTAAATGCACGCAGGGCACAAATGAAACCTGACGAACACACGGTTTCCGTGCGTTTCTCAGGAGAACACAACACGGAGCACACAGCAGGACAGGCTCTGAAGAGGGAATTTTAATTAAAAATAAATACATTTAATTAAAAAAAATAAAAATTAAAAATTAAGGAAGCGCAAGGACATTGCTGTCATTAACGGTTTGTCCAGGAGCGTGCCCGTTAATTAACTGCATCAACAAAAGTCAAATTTACTCAGTCAAAAGCTCACCGGCGCTAGTCGGATTATAGAACGTGACCGAACGTGTGACGGTACAGTTACAGTGGAAATTCTTTAGATTTTTCTTAAGGTTGAACCTTTTGGCAGAACGCACATATACAGACAATTCAACACTGTGGGCAGGGCAACCCTGTTTCTCTTTCTTTTTTGTGTAGGAAGCAAAAAACAGAATATTATTAACTCGATATCGATCAGCCCTATTCCAGAATGATAAATTATTTTTCCTGCACATCCGTCCATGGCCTACGTAGACGATTACAGTTTCGGTTTCGTCGAGGCACATCCGACACCCATGTTTAAGAATATTTCCTGTTATGCTTAGTCAGTTCATTCCTACATCCCATTACACCCACCCTTACAAAGGAAGAGATTAAAACGGTTTTAGTAAAAATTTGTACTACGAGAGGTTCCACAAACACACACTCCCTTTTGTTTGTGTATGAAAGGGGTGTGTGAGATTGGGAGAAGAATCCTCCTGATGATAAATTCATTACACCGATAAAAAGACCCATTACAATGCAGTGTGTACTTGGATTAACATCATGAGCGCCAATGATGCCCACTTGTTTGTCTGAAATGTGAGGCACTGGAACTGGTCCTCACAAAACACAGCCCCGGTTAATAATCTTAAAAATACCTGAACACTTCCAAACCCTCCGAAATTACACCATAAACACTGAATTTTTTTTTTTTTTTTTTTTTTTTTACAAGGACCTCTCTAGAATCCAGACCTCAAATATACACCAGCAGATGAAATATGCCTCCATTTAAATCTTTCCAAAAATAAAAAATTCCTCTTCCTAAATGTAGGATTGGATTTTTTTTCCCCCAGCTTTGACATGCATTACAGTAGGAACACATTAAAGGCCATTCTTCTCTGGTGGATTAACTTATAGGAGTGAGTGTGGAGAGCAAGAGCGAGAGTGTGTGTGCATGTGTGTGTAGGGGATGGGCGAATTCTCAGTGCCCCATTTCAGGCAGACAGAGCCCCCTTCTGCCCGGGGGTGGGGTATGGTTACTATAGTGACAGGTTAGCCTACAGACATGAATTAATTGTGTGTGTGTGTGTGCACGCGCGTATGTGAGTAAGGCATGTACTTTCCTTTAACTTTCTCATAACTGTATTTTAAATTTAGTGGCTTTTCTTCACTACCATACATGTGAGTACATGAAGTCACCCAGCCTAACAACAATCCACACATATCAAAAACTATGAAAACACCTCATGTGTAGCCTTCCGCCAACACGATTCATGATCCACACTAGACACTTAACCAGAGGAAGGGTTTACAAGATGCACTTATCCGTAACACTACCCCTCCCAAAATGATGCTTTTAAACCACAATAAACCAAAAACATTTCACCCTGCGCTATCATTAACTGACTTAAAAATTTTCCTAAATGACCCAATTTGTCTTGAGAATTTTCCCCGTGCAAAAATGGAGTTGCGATATAGGTTTGCTGTGCATATTTCATTGGAGAAAAAAAAAAACCCAAACACCAAAAGCCAACAAAGTACCCAAGTACACTATTAAAAGCAGCACATAAAAATAAAGCACATGAAAAACCAGTCATGTTGAATTTTAAGGTTGGTCATTATGATTTGGAGGAAAGCTCCAATAACTAAATTCACGACCGACTAGAGAACACGACCAACGTTTGGCCAGCACTCAGTTTTAGCTATAAATGGCTTGTTGTAGGCAATCCTATATACCTGCCTGCAACTCGCACTGCAGAGGCATCAGAATCGCAAATGTATAGCTTTTAATATATTATAATAATTTAAAAATTGGGGGGGAGGGGAAAAAAAAAAAAAAACTCAACCAATAGACTATTGACAAAAAAAACATTAACAGGATTCGATCTAAAACCACACAAAGAACAGACCATGCCTTAAAATCATTAGAGAATGTTCTGAATTAAATTTTTGCCCATACAGTGAAACATTTTTGCAAGAATCTGTATCCGTGTTAGAAGCCTTTCCTTCTTTGGCCCCAACGGCACACAAACACAGTGCAAGACTGCAGAAAATGGCCATTTAAGCCACCCAGGACCCAGTGGAAGACGACAAAAAAAAACAAAAAAAAAAAAACGCAACTGTTAAATTCCAATGAACATCACAGCTTGAACGGACTCGACACACAATACAGGCTGAATTATTAACTCTGCTCAGATTTTCTAATTAATTACCGACTCCGATAGCACCCCTTTCCAAAACAATAGCGATTACATAGATTATTCTTTAAGCAACAGTTTAAAAAAAAAAAAAAAAAAAAAAACACAAGAAGGCAATTTAAAAAAAAAAAAAAACTGAGACCATCCACACTCATTCAACATACTGAAAAAGGCAATCCGGATCACAGCCAACATTCACACAAAGACTCACGTGCTGTGTGATGACCGTGAGCGAGTGTGCCCGAGTAGGTGAATCGTTTCTCACCGTGTGGAATGCACTGGATTTCCTAGCATTCACCTCTCTGTACTTTATTCATATTAGGTAACGACCCATCCCCCCTTTTACTTATCCAGCTTGACCTCTGACACACACTAGCCTGTATGGGGCTCAAATATATCACTCAGACCTACAGACCCATTGTCACAACCTCTAATCTCACACAAAGATAAAAAAAAAAAAAACAACACGATAAATTACGTAAAATAGACACGTATATATACATACACATTTATATACAAGATGTGTGCACACATGTGATATGTGTGTGTGTGTATATGTATATATCTCATACATACATACACACATTTAAATACACACACATATATAAAATACACATGTGCATGTGTATATTTCATATATATGCACACATGTACATGTATATACAAAATGTGTGTATGTAACCATATTTTATTTATTTATATATACACACACACACACGTTATTTGCGTTTATATACCTACTATTTATAGACAAATGTGTGTAACTATAATTATATATTTTTTTATTACACACAGTGTTATATATATATATATATATATATATATATATATATTTCACACACACACGCATACATACACCTACCAGTTAGATAAGGATACCAAGCCATTTTAGAATATTTCTAAATAAACTAGAGAAATCGTGACAACGATCAACATTATAAACCGGTACAAGTTGCCCAGCGTCTTTAGCAAACGTTCCCCCAAACCTATTCATCCAGAAATGAGCAAATAAAAGGGACAATATTTGGGGTGGGGCTCGGGCTAATTGTACCCAGACTCGCCATTTTAAGAGCAGGCGCTTTCACTGAGGCCTGTTCAGCCTTTGTACGGATCTCAAACACCTCACCCCAGAAACACTTCCAGGAAGACGGGACTGCTTACAACTCCAACTGCTAGGAGTTAGAAAACCGGCGTGTTTCATTCAAATTCACACAGAGTACAAAAAATAAAAATAAAAATAAAAATAATAATAATAATAATAATATATAAATATATATATATATAAACAAAACTCGCATTTCTCTCTCTCTCACACACACACACACACACACACACGCGCGCGCGCGTGTGTGT
>JAQLOM010152071.1:0-13771 GCA_030068315.1 Chrysichthys thysi
TGCCTAATTTTGTTTAAACAATTATTGCACACTTTCTGTAAATCCAATAACCTTCATTTCACTTCTCAAATATCACTGTGTGTGTCTCCTATATGATATATTTAACTGAAGTTTTTTATCATAACAACCAACAATTTATACAGGAAAATCATGAAGATTAACAAGGTTGCCCAAACTTTCGCACCCCACTGTATGTGCAGGCTGGAAACAGGCATAAAAATATCCAAACAGGTTTATTAAACACAGAGGCAGAGGTACAGACAAAATGACAGGAATGGATCAAAATCCAAGTAAACAGGCAAATAGTAAATCAGGGGTTAACTGGAATATACTGGGCTAGGCAAAACACAGAGAAACAAGATAACAGGCAGGAGTCAAAACTGTAGCGAAAACAAACACGAAAAAATCACATGGATTGACACTAGTATCCAAAATGGCAAACTAATGCTTCGTGACTTTTTAAATCTGCACGGGGGAGTCTATTTATATTGTCCATAATCAGTCCCAAGGCAGAACACCTGCTTCCGGCCATGTGATGTGCTGAGTGTGGCATGAGTCCTCAGGTATGTGCTGATAGCAGCCGAACCCGGAGAGAGCATTCAAAGCATGTTCCATGCATGCACTGTAAGGGTAGAGTCCCTGACAGAACCACCCCCCAAAGGCGCTACTCTTGGAGCACCTTTCACTATAGCTCTGTGGGGGCCCTGAGCCTGTAGGCTCAAGCATGGCACTGGACTCAGGTGAACAGGCATGGATTCAGGCATGGACTCAGGCAAGAGCGTGACCATGAAATAGGGCATGGGCTGAGCCGTAGGCTTAAGACCAGGCAGGGATTACAGCCCAGGCATGAACATGGGTACAAGGACAGGTATGGGCTCTGTGACTGGAACAGGTACGGGCCCTGGCTCTTTGACTGGGACCTGGACAGGAACCACACTTGGGCTCCATGACTGTGGCCAGGACAGGAACCAGCTTGGGAGCCATGACTGAGACTGGAACAGGCTCTGAGGCTGAGACTGTGAAGACCCTTACTGGCTCGGGCACATACACTGTAACAGGAACAAGAGCAGGATCAGGCTTTGAGGCTGTGACTGGAACAGGAACTAGCACTTGCTCTGTGACTGTGACTAGAATTGGAACAGTTTTTCATTCTGTGACTGGAACATGAAAAGGCTCTTGCTCTGTGACTATGAGTGGAACTGGAACGGGCTCTTGTTCTGGGGTTGAGAATGGAACAGGCTTTGGAGCATGAGATGTCTGGAGATATTGGGTTGGATTGACAGGCTTGAGAACTTGAGTTGTCTGGGCAGGCTGAAGAACTTGAGCAGGCTGAAGTGCTTGAGCAGGCTTGGCATGCTGGAGAGCATGAAAAGGTTTGGCAGGCTGGAAAGCATGAGGAGGCTTGGCTGGTTGGAGAGCTTGAGAAGACTTGGCTGGTTGGAGAACTTAAGAAGGTTTGGCTGGCTGGAGAGCTTGAGCAGACTGAAAAATGTGAACGGGCTTGTGAGGTTTGAGAACTTGAGAAGGGTGGACAGCTTGAGAAAGCTTCAAAATTTCCTTTGTTTCTTTTCTTTCACTTGTACTTGGATTCAAACCTGGATTCATTTTCATACTTGGGTTCAGGTTCTAACTTGGACATGGGTTCAAGTTTAGATTCTTTGATGAGGATTCATACAAGGATTCATAATGAGGATTCAGACAAGGAATAAACATGGATTCAGGTTTGTACAAGGATTCAGAAATAAACATGGGTTCAGGCTTGGACAAAGATTCAGGTTCAGATTGGGCTAGGACTTCAGGCTTGGACAAAGGTTCACGCTTCGACAAGGATTCAGACGAGGATTCAGGAATAAATGTGCTCAGGCTTGGATGAATAGTTTCATAAGGAAAAATACTGGGAAGGTTTAAAAGTCAACTGAACTAAAACAACAGAACAGTATTTAGAAAATTATTTGTGCAGCTGTAATTTAACATGTAAGTTTGTCATGTTTGCAATTCGCTTACCCTATAAGGCCTAAAGTATTTGGACACCTGACTGTCACACCTGAATGTTATTCTTCTCCAAACTGTTGCCACAAAGATGGAAGCACACAATTGTTAAATGCCTTTGTGCACAGTAACATTGCAAATTCTTTTCCCTTGAACTAAATTGCCCAAACCTCTTCCAGCAGGACAATGCCCCTGTGCACAAAATGAGATTCATAAGCCATGATTTGCCAATGTTGAAGCGGAAATCTGCGAGTCATCTGCACAGAGCCCTGACCTTAACCCAGCTGAACAATTTTGCTCAGTTATTTGTTTATTCTGAAAATTAGATTCCACCCCTACTCAAAATAAATTCAAACCAAAGCAAAAATTAAGAGTAAAAATGCAGATTGACTCACATGGAATCAACCCGTGGTAGCTATAAGTATATAGTTCTTCAGTACAGCTGAGTCTGGTGCCTAAGGATTAGCCACATTTGCACTGACTGATGGTTTAAGCTAATTTAGTGTTTTGAGGTTTGGAAAGGATTGGTTTTGAGGCTTTACAAGTACACTTGTGAAAATGACAAATCAAAACATTTCCTGTTGGCCAAACATTGCTGATGGATTGCTCGTCTTAACACTGCACTGCACAATTCCTGGTCTGCGTTTTTGCGAGCCAATTGAATGATGGTGTTTTTCCATACAGGAAATTGAGCATGCTCTTCTAGCAAAAAAAAAGTTTTGGGCACTTGATTAGTGTTTCACAAGATGAAGCAATGGATAGGCTATGAGGCGAAATGACACGATGGTTGTGGCTTAGCATCAACTGATTTAATTTAAGACTAATACTTCATTAATATCTGAGTGTTTACAGTTGGTTTAAGTGTGCCTCCATGACTGAGTCTCTCACACTAATCACCCTATTGCAAGTGCACTGTAGCTGTTAGCGATCCAGCTTAATATGCATCAGTGTTGGAACAGAGCTTTCCATGAAGTCATATCTTTATCCCGCATAGCAGTGATGTTATAGGGGAATGTTGGATTACCAGCATGTGCAGAGTGCATAGACTGTGCATACATTCTTGACATTTCAGCAAAGACAGGGGTTTATGTTCTCATACCATTGATGCTCTTTGAAGCTTGAGCCCATTTTTACACCACAAACATTAAGCACCCACTAGGAACATTTCAGCTGGTAACACTGTTGGGTAGTTCCAGCACGCAAGCTTAGCTCCTAAAAGATCCGTAACGTAAACGTCAGTCTGATGTCCCCAGGGCTTATGATTTCAATGGGAAAGCATGTTTTGATAATCTCAGTAGATTGTAATACAAAGAAAATGTAAGATTACATAGACATCTCAAAAGTAAATAGACACCCCATTATGTTTTAACATCATCTGGTGCTTCAAACTTGTTAATATAATATTATTTTCCACTTCAGATTACAGTATATTTATCATTTATAACGACTAGCCGTGCCACAAACATCAGAAGCAAAAGAGTTGTCTGATTTTCAAAGAAGGCGTATTGTGGGTCAGTCTGAAGGTTGACTTAGTCAGCATATGATTGCACCCAAAACCTTGGGACTCCTTATGTCACAGTCAACAGAGTGATTGCACAATTCAGAACCAAAGGAAAGGAATCAACAGCATCTCACTCAGGTCGACGTGGGCCCTCTGACATGTGTCTTCGGACTGTCAATCGGATTGTTTAAAAAAATCGTTGTAAGGCCAGTGATGGTGCAGAGCAGCTCCAAGTGAGTTGGAGTACTTCTGAGTGGTATCTCCATTAACTTGGCTACTATGGCAGAGCAGCTAGAAGGAAGTTTCTAGAACTACATTTTTAAAAAATGATGGTGTCTATTTACTTTTAAGTACATTAGATGGGAGATCGGACCCTACATATCTTAGTACACTCTAATTAATCTAATACCAGTGCACATTATCATTATTCATGGATTTTTACATTTTGAAAATAATGCTGATATAAATGCTGTATTTAATCATGTTTAGAGACTTTAGTTCCGATCCTTTCATGTTTTCGCTTTCAGAATTCAGGATTACAGAAAACCTCAAATGACTCAGAGAAACATTCCTTGGAAGTTTTTAATTGTAGCTTTACACTTATTAAACTCACCATATATGTGTATGAGAATGTTCAGATTAGCCCTTTTTTCAGTGTTTCAAAGAAGGGACCCTATTATTTCTGATTGGTTTTTAAATGCTAGGCCATTTCCTGCTCACTCTGTAGTTTCTGAATCATCAAATGGCAGTCCACGGGCTGGATAGATGTTTCCTCTGGCTGCAGCTCATGTTCCAACACCTTTTCCTGCTACTTTAGAATTATGTAGAATTTGTATAAAAAATGTGAGGAAGAATTGGTACAGAAAAGTGAAGGCACATCTGTTTGCAGCACTTCAGTCTTAAACAGGGTGTTCTTCTTAGTCCGTAGTATAGTGTAAAATGTTTGTTAAATTGAGCTTGTAAGACTGGTTTTAATGGGTAATTAATTTTCTTTTGCAGTTGTACATGGCATGACGTTACAAGTCTACACCCCTGGACAAAAAAAAAATGAACCAAACCCAACACTGCAAAACATTAAGCTTTTGGTGAGTTTAACAAAAATCACTGGCTAACAATTACTAGTTAGTCTGAACTAAAATAATTCACTCCTGAGACCCGGGATAGCATTTGTTCATCAATGCCCATTGCTGAAAGTGAACTTTTGTGGGGAAAAAGTTGGAAACAGGGAAATTTACTTACAGTGCATTCAGAAAGTATTCAGACCCCCTTTTCACCATTTGTAATGTTGCAGCCTTATGCTAAAATCAATCAAATTATTTTTTTTCCTCATGAATCTACACTCAGTACCCCATAATAACGGCACAAACACGGAATTAGAGAATTTTTTTCAGATTTATTAAAAAAGAAAAACTGAAATATCACATGGATGTAAGTATTCAGACCCTTCGCTCAGTACTTAATAGAAGCACCTTTTTGAGCTAATACAGCCGTGAGTCTTCTTGGGAATGATGCAACAAGTTTTTCACACCTGGATTTGGGGATTTTCTGCCACTCTTCTGTGTAAATCCTCTGCAGCTCTGTCAGGTTTGATGGGGAACATTGGTGTACAGCCATTTTCAGGTCTCTGCAGGGATGTTCGATTGGGTTTAAGTCAGGGCTCTGGCTGGGCCACTGAAGGACATTCACGGAGGTGTCTCTAAGCCACTCCTGTGTTGTTTTGGCTGTGTGTGAGGTTCTGAGCACTCTGGACTAGGTTTTCATCCAGGATATCTCTATACATCGCTGCATTCATCTTTCCTTCAACTACGACCAGTTGCCCAGTCCCTGTAGCTGAAAAGCACCCCCACAGCATGATGCTGCCACCTGCATGCTTCACTGTGGGGGGATGGTATTGCACAGTTGATGAGCAGTGCCTCTTTTTCTCCACACATACCACTTAGAATTAAGGCCAAAGAGATCAATTTTGGTTTCGTCAGACCAGAGAATCTTATTTCTCACAGTCTGGGAGTCCTTTATGTGTTTTTTTTTTGTTGCAAACTCTATGCAGGCTTTCATGTGTCTGAGGAGAGGTTTCTGTCAGGCCACTCTGCCATAAAGCCCAGATTGGTGAAGGGCTGCAGTGATGGTTGTCCTTCTGGAACCTTCTCCCATTTCCACACAGGATCTCTGGAGCTCAGACAGAGTGATCTTTGGGTTCTTAGTTACCTCTCACCAAGGCTCTTCTCCCCTAGTTGCTCAGTTTGGCCGGGTGGCCAGCTCGAGGAAGAGTCCTGGTTGTCCCAAACTTTTTCCATGTAAGGATTATGGAGGCCACTGTGCTCTTGGGAACATTAACTGCAGCAGAATTTTTTGTAGCCTTGTCCAGATCTGTGCCTTGCCACAATCTTGTCTCTGAGCTCTTCGGGCAGTTCCTTTGACCTCATGGCTTAGTTTGTGCTCTGATATGCACTGTGAGCTGTGAGACCTTTTATAAATAGGTGTGTGTCTTTCCAAATCATGTTCAATCAGTTTCATTCTAACACAGCTGGACTCCAATCAAGGTGTAAAACCATCTCAAAGATGATCAAGAGAAATGGACGACACCCGAGTTAAATATGTCAGTGTCACAGCAAAGGGTCTGAATACTAGCGTCCACGTGATATTTCAGTTTTTCTTTTTTAATAAATTTGCAAAGAATTCTTTAATTCCGTGTTTGTGCTGTCATTATGGGGTACTGAGTGTAGATTCAAGAGGAAAAAACTTAATGTGATTGATTTTAGCATAAGGCTGCAACATTACAAATGGTGAAAAATTGAAAGGGGTCTGAATACATTCTGAATGCACCATACATAGTCCTCTTGTACACAAAGATAAAATCATGAAAAGATTTAATTGTCTGGTATAAAATTCTCACTAACATGTCTGGGTGTTCAGCATATTCCAAAAATCTTCTGCTTGAAGCCATTATAATTTAGTGGAACAACACTGACTCTTCTTTCTGTAACAAGCTGTCTGCAAGTTCACCCCTAAGACTTAAACATTTATGGAAGTCAAAGAGAAAAGCTATCCCATGCTAAGTTAATTTATCTGTTTGTTTAATTCTTGCTAATTTGCTGACCAATTATTTGCTGTTGAGACCAATAAAAGCTTAAAGTTGATCAATTTTGGTTTTCGCCCATTTCTTATGTGCATGTGGGAAGTGTTTGGCTGGTGTTGAGAATTTGAACCCACATTAGATCTAACTGGGGATCCCAGCTTTTGTGTGGAAATAATAACACTAATATTGTTGACCAGGGCATAGGAAATACATCTGTACACAAAGCATAGTTTATACTGAAACATTACATGCAGTACCTGACATGGGTATTGAAGGTTGTTATTATTTTTCACAATTATTTTTGAAGTCTTTAATGATTTAATATAAAAATAAACAGGAGGCTATGTAACAAAATGTCATGGTCATGTATTGGTCATTTTATTTGAGTCGGTTTTGCACTGAGCAATTATTACCTTTCACACAGTCCAAGATGATCCCATTTAAATCTTGGCTAAATTCTATAACATTTGTGTGATAATGTGTTCTGTTTGACAAATTATATGACTGAGATCATTCAAAGATTGACCTGTGATGAAAGATTCTGTGTCAATTATCAGTCGGAATGGTCAGGATTTATGAAAAAATAGATTTGGATAAATAGAAACAATCTGTCAGTTTTCCACTGTCACTATGCCATCCTTTCCTTGATGGCTTATAGATGAGCATCATAGCACGTTATACCAATATTTTAGTCAGGATTTTCTAACTTTGCCAAAACTTTATTATTGGTTATCTTTGGCCACAACAGTATAATATAACAGTTGATCTCTTTTCTTTTCCAGAGTGTGAGAAATTGTGAGGAAATGGCAGTGATCCTATAGCAATCCAAATAACTTAGTCAAGGCAAAACAGCAGTGGTTTAGACAGGTTTGATGATCCCTGTGACAAACCCTTAGGATTCTTTCCTAAGGAAAGGAAGCCTTAATATCAGCTCATCTGGGGTTACTGAAGGAGCTCTTCAGGTTGCTTTTATTGGCGTTCATATATCTTATACAGTATATCATCCTACCAGTGTGTATTTATAGCAGGTGGGCGGCTTACGGTATGTTGTTTGGGCTTCATACATATTACCTGTGATCGACTTATTGGTTACACTTAGCAGACACAGACAACAGCAGACAGCATCATTCAGGACAGAAAGAGAGAGATCAATCTATGATAAGAAAGGAGGGAAATGGAGAACCTGAAGAAAACCTATATTGATAATGCAAAATACAAAAGTCTACACACAGTAAGCTAGCTCAGTACTCTAGATCTATCTTTCTTTCTTTTCTTTCTTTCTTTTGTTTCCTTCCCTTGATGCTTTCTTTAGGTGGGTTGCATACATAGTTCTCCTCAGAAGTTGACGTCTTCATAAGCCCTCTCATTTCATTGTCTCAGTTGATATTTGTCACACTGAAGCAGGGATTTCATGACAACACTGTTTACTCATCTAACCTTGCACGCTGATAGAATGTGCGCCTCTCTGCCTTGCTATACAGATCCAATAACAAAGGCTTGGCTGATATTCAGCCAGTTTTTTTATCCATGGGTTTCTTAGGGAGTATAAAATGCTTGCCATAATTGTATATGCTAGGAAAAAAAAATGAGAGGATAAATTCTGTAGATCATGAATGTTCATGCTGTCCATTTTACTCAGCTTCCCTCACCTTGTCAGCTCTCAGTTTTGATGTTGTGTCCTACATTTGTTCCTTACATTAATTTCTAAAAATCATTTGTCGAAAAAGTGCCTTTTGTCTTTAAAAATGCATTGGATTAATTGTATTCATTATTATAAAGTTAGTAGGTGATCATCCCAAGCAGCTTTGTTCTAGAAATCTCTGGAAGATTTTCAAACCCATTTTGGACATGCATATACATATTTACTCAGGTCCCAGAGGAGTTTCTGAAAGCTTGCGTAACTCAAAGACTTTTATTCATTCTACACTATATGGCTTAATGTATGTGGACACCTGAACATCAAACTTAAATAAGGGCCTATATACAAATAGTTGGTGGCACAAAGTTTGAAACACAAAATTGTCTAAAACATCTTTCTATGGTGTACGCCTAAACCTAAACCTGTTCCAGCACGACAATACCCCTGTGCACAAACCAAGGTCCATAGTTGCCCATGCTAGTAGTAAGGACCTCAAGTGGTTTGCATAGAGGGCCCTGACCTCAACCCCAGTGAACACTTTTGGGATGAATTGGAACACTGACTGCGCTCATGCTCAACATCCGTGCCTGACCTCATTAATGTTTTTGCGGCTAAATGAGTAAATCCCCACAGCGATCTTCCAATATCGAGCACAAAGCCTTCCCAAAAGAGTGGAGGCTGTTACACCAGCGAGGCTGTTATACCAGCAAAAGGAGGCTAACTCCATATTAACCTTTTATATTATGAAAAAACATATTTACTAACTTCATATATACAGTTTCTTGGAAAAATATATGGCCTACACAAGCTATATATGGTATCTCTACTGGCCTCGAGTTGCAACATAAAATAAATAAATATATATATATTGTAATATAAAGTCTTTTAATAAAATCCAACAACCCTCTAGTGTTGAAATTTTGAATTTCCAAGTTTTTCAAGTAGTGCCTTATAAAGGGTTAACTCCCACGGTTTTGGAATGAGGTGTTTAACAGTCACATATGTCTAATGGGCAGATGTCCACATCCTTTTGGCCATATACACAGGGGCCCAAAATATATACATACTTTAACAGTGGTTATCTCTGCCGATTTTTATAAAATCCAAATTGAATGATGGCAACAGTATGCAGAGAAGTGAAAGCAGTGGGTAGAGTGTAGAGAGACATGTAGAGACATGTATATAGTACTACGGCTTTTATGCAGATATTTTACATGTTGCAGTGTGTCTACATTTTTTGGGCCGCTCTGTAGTACATATCAACCCACTATGCCAAAATGCTTCAATTCAGAGATTCCTTCACACATTCATTCTGCTCTACCACTTTCGTTTCAGCTCTGTTAGTGTATTCCCGTCTGAACATCTAACATTTGCCTGCTGAGGACATATTTTCCGATACTAATCAGCCTCACCTACATTTCCCCTCCTTTAACCTTTCTCCTTCCCATTTTCATCTGATCTCCCGCTCTCTGCTCGTAGATTCCAACTTATGTAAAAGCCCTGATTCCTCTTGATTTATTACCCAGGTGTTTGCAGAACCTTTGACGGTGAGCTTTCACTCATAAAACCTTCATTAGTTTAGGATTTATGGGGAGATGGGGGATAAAGAGAAAAAGGGAAAGAGATGAGTAGAGAATGTGTGATATGGTTGTTTGTCAGGAAAATCAGAGCCCTTTATCAGTAACATGGAAAGGCTGCAGTAAGTAATTGCAAGACATGGTAGATTAGTGAAGCAGCATTCTGACCTGTCAGTCATTTTAGCCAGAGGAATGTTGGAAATGTTGGGAATCCCCCCCCCCCCCCAAAAAAAATGTATTATATTTTCACAACCTTTTTGATTTTCTGTAATGTTTCATTAATTTTTTACCTGCCATTAAATTTCTTCTAATTTTAATATAAGGTTTCTTTCCCATTCACAACCTCAGCTATTACTGTTTTAAAATACTTGTTTTTAAAACGGACTGAAATTGACTTTAAGTGCAAGTAAACAGAATGTTTCAGTATCAAGTAGGGTTAGAGTCAGGAAACACAAATCGTCTACTTTATGCCTCTCTCTCAAATCAAATGACTATACAGATTAATTGATACAGATAAATTGCACATACTGCACAAGATCAGAAGGTGCGAGCTGGATTTCCTTGCCATCGTCACTGGACTCCTTCACAGGAATTAAGACTTCCTGGCATGCACCTCATAGGTCATGTGGATCACCTCAGGTCACACTTGTATGTCTTTTCTGATATTTCTCAACATTTCCCTGCAAGGCTGTAAAAATATCTTAAATGGCACACATTTGTAAATGATGTTGTTCAAGGTAGATATATTAAGGATAAAACCAGCTTTTATACTTTTATAGTTACATCCTTAAAGCTCAGAAACGCACATTTAATCACGATGTTCCTGTTCCTGGCAAGGACTGTTCTACTTTACGGTGTCCTAAAGAGGTAGTGAGCCAGTGGCAAAGTATGTTACGGTAGTTCTTTGGAGAAAGACAAGCTCTTTTTTGTGTGACTATCGCTCTGAGCTATATCAGGAGGAGTTATTTGGCAGAACCCCTACTGAGTGTGGAGTTGTGTGGTCTCTGATGAGGAATAGGGATTTATAGACCAAACAGAGTGAGTTTGTTGGAGAGAATGCGAAAAAGAAAGGCCTTGCTGTACCAATCTTTTATAGTTTGGGGTGAAAAAAACAACAAAAACACATTTAGTTGAAATGGCGTGAGATTAAGCGATACTTAAACACTGTCTCCAAAATAAAATGTGCAGTTCTTCTCTGATTGTATTTTGGCACTTGTCCCATGACTAAAAGCATCAAAGAACACTGGAGACTTCCTCTTTACAGCTGATTCGGGAACGGCTTTCAACAGGAAGAGATGTAAAAAAAAAAAAAAAAAATGTAAGAAAACATTTGTTACAGTACGGCCAGCCATGAACTTAGTGACATTAAGAGCACAGAATCAAAGAGATTAAAAGAAAAACAAGAACTAAGCCATGTTTTTTAAAAAAAATAAATGTTTTTTTAATGGCTTGATGTTTAACCTCACACACATGCAGCTTCCTTGGCACACGTGTGTTTTAGTGTCTAATAAACTCAGGATCCGGGAATTGATGTTGTCAGGCAAATAAGGAAAGTCGTGTAAATGTTTTTTAACAATGTTCATCCGCTTTTTTTTTTTATTTATTTATTTTTTTTTATGACGGCACTGTGGCTTTAATATTCAGCTATTCCTTAGGATAAGTAAAGCGGGTATTTTTTCAATCCTATATCGCTGATTCCTCTGGCCATACCATGCCATGTGCAATTACATCCATTGTTTGAGTAAGACTGCAGACCTTAGAGCTGTTTGTGATTACACCTCCTGGTGAAGATCAGGCAGCGGGCTAATTTAGACAAACTGGCAATGCAGACACGTTGCCATACAAGATCATAAGAATATATTCAGTTTAGAAGAAAAATAGCCATTCTTTTTCGACTGTGTTGAATGGCACTGATAAAATGTATTAGCACTTCCTTTGAAAACTGACTATAAAATTATAAATATGTTTTTTTTTTTTTTAAATAAACAGAAGATATTTACTTGCATGTGGTTTATTCAAATAAACCTGAACAAACTCTGGGGTCCAAAAGAGTAAACAACTGGGTCAGCAGGAAGCACTTAACTGGTGACCCTAATAACCCTAATTGAGTGTTGTTGGTTGTTGAACAATCAGATTGGACGGACGCTTCCGTAGGCACAGGTCTAGCTTTTCTTAGTTTTCTATTTGAGACCCAAGTTGCTGCTGGAGGAAAAAGAAGACAATTTGACAAGCAAGAAAGGATTTTAAAACCAGTTTACAGACACTGAGCAGATTAAGGGCCCTTCTCAATGACAGTGGTAATACTCGGATTTGAATTCAGTCACTTTCTGATCTGTAATCCAGCACCACTACTGCTAAGCTACCGTGCGGCCATCTAAGAATAAATTTCAAGAAAGCATCTAGGTTTAAGGAATATGTACACTTAACAGGTGATCACATTTAAATTCTACATTTCCTTTGTTTTTGCTTCAAGTGAGAGACCAGAGAGACTAATTGCTCATAAAATAGCATTATGTTGTTTCAAACAGTCTCTTAGTTAAGAATGGAGGTGATGTGAACCAGAGCAACTAAAAAATAAATAAATAAATAAATAAATAAATAAATAAATTTAAATATCCATCATTCTATGATTGCCTGAATTGTGAGTTTCAACACTAGGTACATGGAGCTGCTTGATATTGTTGAGTACAGAACAGTGTAAAAGCTTCAGAAATTCCTTCAGTGAGGATTAAGTGAGTTTTTTTTTTTTTATTCAAGCAAGGTTTCTTTCCCCAACCCAGCACTTTTCAAAACAAATTTACACCCATGTTGCCTATTATTTACTGTATTCCTACAATGAATCACAGAACTCAGAACAGTTTTTCGGTATCATTCACAGCTTATATTTGCTGTAAATTCTGGTTTGGTTCATCTGACAAAACATTCTTGTAGAACTGGTCATGTTACATGCAAGGATGCACTCTGTGTGGTGCCTTCACCTGGTATGGTACCTTGACTTATTTGCAAATATTTGCTTGCAAATGTATAAATCAGCCCAAACCCATCAGCACGGAGACCTAATAGGAATGCAGAAAACAGGGTCCTGATAACTTGTTAAACATCCACCAGACTTGGCTACCACAGAATCCATCCTTTTAGGTCCACAAAAAAGCCTCCAAAGATATTCACCCACACAGTGTAATGGTATCATTATGTTGCATCCTGATCCAGAGAGTCTGTTTTAATGCAATGTTTGGTTTCAGCAAGCAGTTACACACTTGATTCCAGATCAAGGACCGTTGTGATGGCCACACTGATTGAATTTGGAGAATTAGGTTAGTGTGAACTGTTTGGTTAGATCAAAAGGGGGTTTGAATATCTCGAGTCTATCCATTGAAGGAAAAAACACAGAGGTTCACTTTTATCTTCTTCTTCTTACTTTATCCCATTTTTGGATTCTTTTTTTTTGTTTTTTTTGCTTGTGTATGATTGTTGATGTCTAATCAACCCTTTTCTGTCATTCCTTCGAAAAGGTATATAAGTAACTTATTAACTTAATCTTATAGGTGTATCTACTACTTGTCTTCCTGCTGATTATAATGGGCAACGTTATAAAATAGGGATCGTTGGGTGGGAGTGGTTTTAGCTGTCTAAAATGATTGGAAACCATTTGTTCCTGAATTCTAAAAAGATTAAGGGATCTTTCAAAGAACCCTGGCAAAGACGTTTCTGCCACATTACTGCTTCGGTACATGTCTTGCCTTTAGTGCTCCAGGGATTGGCTCCAGATCCACCTTTTTTTATCTATTTCACTAGGCATCTATAATGATCAGATAACAGAGTGTAAAGACATCTCCACTTAAATGATCAGAGGAGCGTTTAAGTATGTGGTTTTGTGAATTTTCTAGTCTACATCTATATCTTGGGCGGCACGGCTGAGTGGTTAACACTGTCGCCTCACAGCGAGAAGGTCCTGGGTTCGAGCCCCGGGTTCGGCACAGGTGCCTTTC
>JAQLOM010152080.1:0-12500 GCA_030068315.1 Chrysichthys thysi
GTGTATTTCTGATTAGTTTAACGTTATCTTCATTGAAACAAACTGTGTTTTTCTTTCAAAAAATAAGGACATTTCAAAGTGACCCCAAACTTTTGAACGGTAGTGTATATTATAAAAGCAAATACATACACGCGAAACATTTTGCCACAAAACTTAAAGCGGACTTGTTGACATAAAACAGCATATATTTGGGCTTCTGAATGGTTTCCCTTGGCTGCGTACAGAATGATGTCAACGGATATCTCGGTATCTAATTTGCCTACAGTTTCACTACACGAGCAAATACTTGGTTGTGCTGCCTTACAAAGAGGAAACAGAAACACAAACACAAGCACAAGCACAACACACTGGGCAAAACGCACACAATTTGCATCCTACAAGCCCATGTCAGTGAAGCAAAGAAATCTAAGTGTGATTGTATCTGTGTTTAAAAAAAATAATAATTCAATAAAAAAAATAGATAAAAATAAGGAGCAAAATCATAAGCAATTCTTTACATGCTACCTTAACTAATGCCTAAAAAGTCATCATTCTCCCTTTCTCAGTTTAATTCCTTCTAGCTCACACAGATTAAAAAGCTGCAGAGAAGGCTTGCCATGTTGGTGTGTGTGTGCGCACGCGTGTGTGTGTGTGGATATACATGAATGTATTATATATAGAGAAGCACTGCTTTAGGCTTAAATGTGACCCACAATAGGCTTACCAGTACTGACTTTACACAGCAACTTCAAACACACAGCTAGATTTCAGCCAGCATCTGAAGTCGTGTCTTACAGAAGCCTTTATCACTGAAACAGTGACTGATAATGAACTAATCCTCAAATATTCTCTAAACTCAAATTTCAGAGATGGGCATCAGTAAAAAAGGGCATTAAAATGTTAAATATGTGCACAAGCACAGGATTATGGGACAGTCTGCAAAACCTTTATGCGTTTTTATTTCTAAAGACACACAAAGCAGCAGCCATTCCAGTCTCACGCTATTGTGTGAGTTAGACAATACATTCAGACACACAGACTTGCATAAAAGAGGCTGACATTTTTTTCAGGGATCCTCTGGGACACGGGATTCCTGTGGGATTCCCACGGGATGGGAGTCACCGTCACTATTCGTCACGTGACTCTGAGAAGAGACAGGAAAAACGTCCACGGGATAGGGATCGGAGTAACAATAGGTCATAATATAGGCTCAAATATGCAGTTCTAATATGAATTAAAGCTATTATTTAAACACGGAATGGGATGGGATGGAGTCATTCTTCAGGGATGTAGTAATGATGTTAACTTGATGTTAAGACATGTTAGTAAACGTATGACCGATGCATACATCACCATGTCACCGAGGTCACCTTGCTAATAACCACAGTTTACAAAGAAATCTCAGTTCTCTCAATTTTGGGTTAGTCCTCACCAATTTTTTATTTTTTGTCTTATTAATGTGATGAGAAAGGGCAGCAAGGTGGCTAAGTGGTTAGCACGGTCACCTCACAGCAAGAAGGTCCTGGGTTCGATCCCTGGGGTCGACCTGGGCACCTTTCTGTGTGGAGTTTGCATGTTCTCCCCGTGTCCATGTGGGTTTCCTCTGGGTACTCCAGTTTCCTCCCATGGTCCAAAAACATACACAGAGGGGATTAGGCTAATAGGCTACTCTAAATTGCCCGTAGGTGTGAATGTGAATGGTTGTCTGTCTCTGTGTGTCGCCCTGCAGTGGACTGGTGACCTCGCCAGGGTGTAACCCCCGTCTCTCACCCAAAGTCAGCTGGGTTGGCTCCAGCTTCCCCCCGTGACCCTGAACAGGATTAAGCGGCAGAAGACGAGTAATGTGTAAACAAACAAAAAAGAAATAGAGATGCTGATGAGGAAACAACTGCTAGAACATAAAAGTGATAAATAAAAAAAATGACAAATTAAATTATAAAAAGGTTACAAATTATTCTTCAATGAATAAGATTTGCTGTAATCATTGGCCAATTTCTTTGAAATAAAATAAATGAAAGCCAGCTTTATTTATTTTACAGGAAAACTCATCAACTTTTGGTGGAAACTGCGTCACACGACATGCCACCCCAATGTAAATTATTTTCTGAGAATACCACGTGCCACTGACACTAAAGCATCAACAACTGCTGAAATTATCTGATCCTTAAATGTAGTCAGGCAGCCAGCTGGTGCTTGCGGACTAATCCTGCTCTTTATTCACTAAAAACAGGTTGTAAGTCAAGGTTAGTTATCTTGACTTTGCCATCAGCCTCTAGCAGAAACCTTTTCTTAATCTCAAAACTGATCTATTTTGTCTTAGGATAGCGGGCTCAACCTGATCACTTAGAAACCTTTCCTACAAGCTCAGAGATTCAAGACAAATGATTTGGGGGAAAGTTTTGAAAAGTTTTGAGCATTACAAGTTTATTGCTCTTTTAACAAATCCTATTATTTGCAGAAATCCTGCAGGGTGCGTGTGTGTAATATATATATATATATATATATATATATATATATAAAAATACATATATATATATATAAATACATATACACACACACACACACACACACATATATATATATGTATATGTATGTGTGCGCGTGTGATGCCGGTATTATGGCATCAATAAAATCACCCTCTATCCCTTAGACTGATGGGATTAAGTGAGGGGGGGGGGGGATTTATAAATAATAAAACATTAGTAATAAAGCCAGATTTGTGCTTAACATCACACTTTAGTGATACAGATAGTCATAGGCCTGCTGGAACGTAACAGGCATCTATAATTTGTGTCACACATTTAAATTTCCACTGAGATTCTCCGCTCCTTCTCCTTCGCACTGACTATATTTGCACTTTGATCATTCTGTGCAGCCAAATTAATTCCCTTGAAAGAAATACTATTACTAAGAATTACTATTAAAATACATTTAAGGTTTATGGTTTAAGGTGGAGTACCCCGAGGCGAACACAGTGAATCATCTGACAACTGGACTTTTCCATTTTCCTCAGAAGGAGCTGCCCTTGGGCTATAAAGCATTGCAAACTCATTACACACACTGCTGAGGTTAAACAACAAGCATGAGCTTTGAAGAAAATGTGGAAAATCAGGTGCTGACCTCAAGTATTACACACTTACACAGTTCATGCCCCGGTGCAACGCAGGTTACTGGAAACAGCTGCAGTGTTTACATTGTTAATGGAAACGAACATCCATGAGACTTCAATTATAGCCGTCGCCACTTGTCTTCTTTCTTTCTGTCTCTGAGTTATTAAGAAATTTAAAAAGTTTTAACAAAAAATATAGCTTGTCATGTTACTGAGAAATAAGAAAGTAAAGCAAAAACTATTTGCAAACTCTTTACAAAGTACTGACAGTTGAGTCTCCCATGAAACATTATTCATTTATTCATCTTCTACCATTTGATCCTGTTCAGGGTCACGAGGGAAAGCTGGAGCCAATCCCAGCTGACTGCAGGGTGACGCACAGAGACGGACAACCATTCACACTCACATTCACACCTACGGGCATTTTAGAGTAGCCAATTACCCTAAACCCCTCCGTGTATGTCTTTGGACTGTGGGAGGAAACCGGAGCACCTGGAGGAAACCACGCGGACACGGGGAGAACATACAAACTGCATACAGAAACGCGCCCAGGTCGACCCTGGGGATCGAACCGAGGACCTTCTTGCTGTGAGGCGACAGTGCTAACCACCACACCACCATGCTTCCCCATCAATGTTATATAAAAAAGTATTTTATAAAATAATTGCATGCACTGATGCATTTATTATTCAGCTTAGATTACATAAACGTATGTCATACAAGCCCCTGTGTACAAGATGAACAGTAGAAACTGGAACAAACAGAAACAATAACGTATATGAACAAGTGCTTTATCATCAACATAACATTCATGTTACTCAAACCTTCTGATTTGAGAATTCAGCCGCTCTTTCTCCACACACACGCACACACTTTGCCTGTTGTATTCTAGTAAAGAGCTGGTGTGCGTCCCAGGTTGAACGTCAGAACTGAATTTCTCACCCAAATCTGACTCAATGTCCTCAATGACACCCTGACCTTCACTAGCTGTGCCACACAAAAACTTTTCCACAAGCGCTGAGGGACTTCAATGTAAGGAGTGGTAGAAAGAGATCTGTTCACCATAGCAATGATGAAGTAATAAATTACAGCTAGTGCAACGGGCAGGTCAGAGAACATAAAACAGCTGTCGAAAGGCAGCTCCTTTTCCAGACACCCACAAATCTGACTCCGTGGTGAGGACACACATGCACTGCCAGTACCACTGCTTCATCTGGCAACAAACATGAAATATGGGTGAGGTAAATTATGTGAGCTTCAGAACAATGCAGTGCCCCAAAAAGGCCATAAATGAGAATAATAGAGAGAGGCAACAGAAAGTCTGCAGTTTCATGGACGATCCATACAACATGTGTGAGTGTGTGTGGATGTGGCGTTCCACCTCACAGTACATTAGTAACACTGTTTGAACACCTAACCAACTGTGATCAGACAAAAATTCTGATCTTTCCCAAATATAAAAAATGGAAATGCTTGGAACATGCTTGGATTGTTACATCATGTATCCTGAATACAGTATTCACAAACAGAGTGTTCTCAGCAGGGCAATTTCCTCAGATAAGGGATCTTAATGCTGGTGGTTATTTTTTAGCCCATTAGCTAATTTGCCCTGATATACAATACCGATCGGTCATAAATCTCTGAGGGTGAGGGCTAACATGTTTCCCTTCATTGTGATATGCGGCTGACACACAAGCTCCTGACTGGCTTTACCAAACGGTACAGAATGATCCTGTCAAAGAGTTTAGTCGGAAATCATTTGCTGCTTAAGATGAGTTCTGTATATGAACTAAATGTACAGGGTGTACAGAAAGTCTCTTTACGACTTCAAAATGATCACAAAAGTAAATGACAAAATAAATCTGCGGCAATTAGTACACAATGAGGAGTAGATACTGAAGGGTTTTTTTTTGCCTCATTTAATACACCTCTATAAGGGCGCCATTAGTTGCTATTAGCTGCGATCCATGTTTTCCTCTGATCATTTTGGTCGTCCACTTCTCCCTTTATCCAACACTGCCCCTTATCTCCATAAATGTCTCGTACCATGCACGAATTGACAGACATGATGGTGGATGTCTTCCATACTTGATCCTGTAGTTTCGCCGAGTCCGCGTATCCGATTTTGTTCCAATAAACCACAACACACACTGTGCCGTTTCTTGAGGATGAGCCATTTTTTAGGGTTTCATTTAACACAACCTGTTTCATCAACAGAGCGCCTGAAGACCACAAATGTAATGCGATTAATAATTTTTAATAACCACTGAGCACATACAACAAATCTGAAAAACACATCCCATTAATTGCCTGGGTAATAAATGTTTAAACTTGGAAAGAGACTTTATGCACACCCTGTATAACATGGTGAGGAAGTGATTATGATTTGGTTGCTTATTGTACTGTTTGGACAAAAGAAAGGGGAAGGGGGTAAGACCAGGAGAACATGGCAGCAAATTGTGAATGCCACAGAGCTCGATTTGTACTCACGGTTTCTGAGTCACAAAATCGTAATGCTTCACTATGAGCATCAGTTACAGACAAAACGGTCTTTCCAAACTGCTGCTCATGCAACATCACACGGCAGGCGAACACTCTCCGAAAGCGCTAAAAAAACTACCCTCCAACCTTCCGACCAGGATGCGAGGGTCAGGCATCCATCCATAAGCACATTGCCATAAAATATATTTGACAATAACCTGTTTGTTATTCTTCTATATCAAACATCTTTTTTCTAACATACCTGTGCTGCAGGAACTTGGCACTAATGGCTGCGTGGTCAAGGCATTGGGCTGCTGATCAGCAGATTAATACTGCCAAACTGCCATTGTTGAGCATAGCCCATGACCTTCAACTGCTCGGCTGAACGAGGAATCGTTTTGCATAAAAGAGTCTGCCAATTGGAACGAACGAAATATCCTTTGCATGGGAACAGCTACATGGACCAGGTCATCAAGCTTTAGTGTAATTTACTCTTCCATAACAACTTGCAGACACCATGTTGCTTATTAGACTGGCATACATCAGTGTAATATGCTATGGGTAATTTGTTTTGACTAGAAAATCCCCAACCCTTGTACCAATGTACCCCTGTAGTCGGTTCCTCTGTAGAATTTCATTAGCGTATGGCAGGCTGTAATGGTAAAGCAATTCAATTACAAAGCATCTAATAGGATGGGCTCTGTGCCTTCACTTCATTACTGCCCAGCTTAATGAGCCACACATGAGAAAGACACTTACATCTCTGACAAGTTTAGATTCTTCATGCTTAAATTCACCGCTATTTAACCAAAGAGACACTGGCACTGGCACCAGAAACAGCTCAGCTTGCTTAATATCCAAAATATTCCCAGCAGCCTACTGTCGGACACTTTACACCTGGTTTGTTTGGTGTACAGATGTACCATTGATGACCACAAGTACCTTTTTGAGTCGATGTTTTCGGTATCATCGAGTTTTCCTGGGAATTATGGGACGTTTGTGTGGTAAGACGCGATACTGTGGTAATTATGGAGTTGTAAGACCGTCTCATACAGAGCCCGTCATACATGACTTGTTAAAAGTGTTGATGTTCCATCGAACTTGTGATTACCGTGAAAGACACAAGACTCCATGTGTGATCAAACGCTCTACATAAACACAGCTGTAAAAATGTCACAGGCTTTCGCAGTTAAAGGCTGTCAAGTGTATGACGTCAGCTGTTTTCTGGAAATTAAAAATACTATGCCGGCAGTTAAAGGTGGTAGCTTTCATTTAAAACAATCCTGTTAAGGTACACGTTAATAGATATTTGGCGGTCGTCATTGGATTCATTTTGACATTGATGGAAATTAATGACTTCCCAGTTACAATGAAATAGAGAGAGTTTTCTAGTCATTTCTACACAGAGACAGACATCTACATCTGTACTTGTACATCTGAGTCCAGAGCAGGTTCTTCATATTCCTCTCAGTTTTCATGATCAGGTCTGTTAAAGAAGCAAAATCACCAACCTGTCCTGGACTCCAAGCATGCAGGACCAGCATGGTCTCAAATGAATTCCTCAGAGTGGATCAGGTTCTGTTCTGTTCCTGCCAAAATTGAGGGCGCGCAAAGATCAGGGCACGACCCAGACATAATTGAGCTCTTGCTCTCGTATCAACGACTGCAACCCCTTTGATTCCCCAAAGTCCTGACTTTCATCATCGGCCTCAAACAGTGATGCGTGTTCTGTTCTCCTGTTGGATGAAGTTTGACTTTTATGGTTAGCATCATGAATGAAAAGCAATCAGCAACCTGAACAGTTCACAGCAGGAAAGTCCTTCTGCTCTGCTGGACACGAGGCCCTTCTAGGACAAGAAATTTTCTCTCCTGTAGGCCACAGTAGAAAAGTCCATTTCCAACAAGCTGTCAGGAATTCTCTGCTCGAGATGCTTACTGCCATAAAATACTTCTGGAGACACAACTAAAAATGTTGACTTGGTCATTTGTGACTTAAAAAAAAAAAAAAAAAAAGAAGAGCAGGATTTAGCTCATCAAATTCTCTGAAACCTCAATATTTTCAAAACAGTAGCATCAAACTATTAATTCACAATACTCTTTTCGGAACGTAAAATGTATTTAGGACTTCTTGGATTCCTGAGACTTGCGTCTTGCTTTCTCACTACTTTTTTAAAGTATCAGTACTGTGGTGGGCGGCACAGGGGTGTGATGGTTAGCATGGTCACCTCACAGCAATTAAGGTTCTGGGCTCGATCCCCAGGGTTGACCTGTGTGGTCTTCTGTGTGGAGTTTGCATGTTCTCCCCGTGTGCGTGTGGGTTTCCTCCGGGTACTCCGGTTTCCTCCCACAGTCCAAAGACATGCACAGAGGGGATTAAGCTAATTGTAAATTGTAATGCTCTAAATTGCCCATAGTTGTGAACGTGAATTATTGCCCGTCTCTGTGTGTCACCCTGCGGTGGATTGGTGACCTGAGGTCAGCTAGGATTGGCTCCAGCTTCCCCCCACGACCTTGAACAGGATTAAGCGGCAGAAGAAAAATACTGTTTTAAGTAAGAACAAGTGGGACAGGAAGGAGGATTTCTTCTTTTTGGATCTTTTCGTAATCTTTCCACATGTAGAAATGACTAGGAAACTCTTATTTCATCGTAACCAGAAAGTCATTCATTTCCATCAATGTCAAAATGAATCCAATGACAACAAACTTTCAAACAAAAATTATCTATTAACAGGTACTTTAACAAGATTGTTTTAAATGAAAGCTACCACCTTTAACTGCCAGTCTAGCATTTTTCATTTCCAGAAAACAGCTGATGTCATACACTTGACAGACTTTAACTGCAAAACCTGTGACATTTTTACAGCTGTGTTTATGTAGAGCGTTTGATCACACATCATCGAGTCGTGTGGCTTCCACCGTAATCACAAGTTCGATGAAACACCAACACTTAACAAATCATGTATGACAGGCTCTGTACGAGACCTCGTGCTGTGAACACTCACTCTTACAACTCCATAATTACCACAGTATCGCGTCTTACCACACACACACGTAGCATAATTCCCAGGAAAACTCAACGATACCGAAAATATCAACTCAAAAAGGTACTTGCGGTCATCCAAGGTGCGCAACTCAACACTACAGATGGAAATTAAAAGTCTAAAAGTCTAAAGTGCAAACAGGTCTAGAGAGATGAAATATGTGAGAGAGATAAATCAGAAGCATTTACAGCCTTCTAGGTGAGATCAAGGATCTTCAAAGTAATAGGATATTTGACTGATTCAGACAAATGACACGGAGAGTCATACAATCCCTGGGTTGGCATGGGAAAACCCTGGCTACTGAACTGCTGATGGGCCACATTTATCTGGAAGCAAAACAGAAGGAAGGAGAATTGTCTAAAATGTTCTGCTTTCCCATTAATGCTGAAATATTAATATGCACATATTTTGTGGCTAGTAACTAATAACTTGCAGTTGTAGAGAAGTGGACGACTACATTCGTACCAAGCTTGTGCATGTTCACGATAAAGCTCCACTCTTTATAAGAGACTCCTAACATTCACATGGTCTCATTTTCTGCACAATTTGGTTCAGGGAACAGGTTATCTAACAATGCCCAAGCAGCAATTTCCCTAGAATAAAAGAATGAGGCTTATAAAACAACAACTAATCTAGTGAACTGATGCGTTAAGCTAAACAGTGGCTGATTGCTTTTCCCGACAGTTTACATCCGAGTTCATGGTGAGTCCTGAGCTCAATTCAACTACACTCACCTCTCGGTCTAACGGACTTCTGTTTAACGGATATCGGAAGCAACGGACAAAATCCATACGGATGGAACTGTGGCAACACTGGACACGACTGCCATTTCCTCTAGTTGGCGGACCGTTACCCTGTTCACACCAAGCGTGCTTCTTATTGCGTCATATTTGCCCCTATTATTGTGCACCAGTGTGTTTTTGTTCTTATTTTACATACTTTTCTTTACCATGTCGTCAGGAGGAAGTGTAGAAAAGCAGAAAAGGGTCAAATTAACAGAGTTAAACTCTTGAGTTGATTAGAAGCTTCAGCTCCAATGACTCAGAATAAATTTCTGAGACCCCACTATACGGTTACAGCAAGCCAAGAATACCTCTTCACCATCCATGCCAAGTCTGTTTTTAAACTAAAAATGTTGATTTTACTGTATTATAGTGTACATTTACTTTCTTCCGGAATATTATTGTGGATATTAGCCACTACAGACTTAGCATCGGAAATTACGGACAATGGACAACAACGGACCGATGTTCCCGCCTTTCTATCCGTTAAACCGACGGGTGAGTGTACTTGAAAGAAGCCGTTTTAATACTGATGGCAAATTTTGTGCACTAAAAAAGCTTTTTAATCTCACCTATAATGCAAGCGAGAACAGGAAGTAACTTGTCTCTCAGATGTTCCCCAACATTAAACAGTAATATTACAGTGGACCCTCGAATCATGAACTTAATTCGTTCTGAGACCCTGTTCGTGACCCGAATCAATTTTTCCCATTGAAATGAATGTAAATATAATTGTGTTTCAGCCTCAAAACATGTTTTTAAAGTGTATTATGGGTTTATGTGTGGCAGTAAAACATAGAATCAAATTAAAATCACCTTAATTATAGAAAAATAAACCTAAATTAAATAAACAGATGTTTTTAAGGCACGTTCCCTTTGCGGTGGAGACGTAGTTGCTGGCGTAGGTGGACGGTCGTGGAGGGATATGGTGGCGGTTCTCATGTTTTGCGATTATTTCTTTCTTTATTTCAAATGTTACACGCTTAGGCTTCTTACTCTCGCTACCATTTCCACTTTCTTGGGACCCATAAGGAAGCTTATAATGCAAAAATGCAGAGAAACACAAAAAATAAAAAAAAATTTAAAAAAAATATTCCACTGAACACATTCACACCATGAGTGTTTGACCAGAAATGAACATTTGTGCCACAAAACATGGGTTGGCTTCTTGTACATCAGTCGAGGATTTGGCGGTGTACGCCACTGCCGCTTCAGCTAGTAAACCGGCTGTAAACAGTAAGTACGCATGTAGGATTTTATATGTTGTTAAAATGACGTACGTTTAAGAGTGTAGAAAGTGTTTAAGAGCATAGGACGTGCTTATAAGAGTGTGGAAAAGGTTAATAAGAGAGTGGGAATGGTTTATAAAGCTTATATATATATATATATATATAAATAATCAAATTAACGTGACGGCACTATTTCACGGATTTCACCTTTTGCGGAGGGGGAGCCGGAACGTAATCCCCGCGATAGGCTGTAATTGCACTGTAATTCCTCGTTGCCCTTATAACAAGCTCCACTCCTCTGGGAAGACTTTCCACTACATTTTGGTGTGTGGCTGTGGGAATTTGTGATCATTCAGCTACAAGAGCATTAGTGAGGTCAAGCGCCTACGTTGTGGTGTAATCGTCGTTTCAGTTCATCCCAAAGCTGTTCAGTGAGGTTAAGGTCAGGCCTCTGTGCAGGACACTCGATTTCTTTCACTTCAACTTTCACAAACTATGTCTTCATGGAGCCGGCATCGTCATGCTGGAACAGGTTTGGGCCCCTTGGTTTTTGTGGAGGGACTTTGTAACCCTACATCATACAAAGACATTCTATAGCGCCTGTGCCGTCACATGACTTTTCCCTTACGGCATAACGTTACCATTGAACTCATTGTGTTGTCTACATTGAAGAGAAGCAATGGGAAGAAAAAAAAAGCTAAATGAACAGCGGACGCACCAATGTGTGCGTGTCCAAATATGTGGAACACTTAAATGATCCTTTGATGGACCGCAAAATGTTCCATTAGTCTGGTGTAAGATCCATACAATTCACCAGGAATTGTGTGCATGCTACTTCAATACTGTCGGCTTTCTGACTTGTCAGACTTGCACTACCCTGACCTGGATGATTATATGGTCAATCAGCTATCCTTCTCTAGTGAAAAATCACCTCATGCTCATAAAAGCTCACAAGCCTACAATTATTTGATGTCAGGATGGATTATAGCACTATTCGTTGGCCTTGAAGGTGAGTCGGTCCTGGACGTCTGTGTGCTATTAAGGTGGTTAGAAAAAAAATTATTCACTGTTCGTGAATCCATCCTCAGTCCAAAGTAGCCTCAGTATTTTCTTTAGTCTGTTAGTAATAATCCTAGCACTAGCCTAGTGCAGCGTGTTCCCCGACATTAGCGGGAGCCAAGTAAACCCTAATTGAGACAGCAAACGTGTCTTGACTTTTTACAGCATGCTGGCAAAGACATGGAAACTCTATGGAAATATTCTGTCTAGTGTGACAAACGGTGTCATCAAAAGCTCGGGAAGCTGTTTTTAAAAAATACATACATACATACATACATACATACATACATACATACAACAGGTGCTCCCCTAGTCACGAAGGCTCGACTTATGATTTTTCAAAGTTACGATGACAATTGTGATGTGCTAAAAATTGTAAAATATTTAGAAATTATTTAAGACTTGCGGGCAGGCATCACTGGCAGGTCAGCGTAACGATGTATGAGGCACGATATGTTCGGACGACACCCGGAAGTACGCGTCACTCACCTTACGTGATGCCTCACTCTCTCCCAAGTTACCTTGTGTATCGGTGTACTGTACAGTGCATTACTGAGTGTTTTTGTGTGCTTCAAGAGCTAATTTTAAGTCAAAAGCATGTCTTCTAAACGCCCCAGCATGTCTCCTACAGGAAAAGACTCTTCGGTGGGCTAGGCTAAGATAGGCTAAGATACCCAAGCTACCTAAACTAGGTTAAGCAGTGGCCTATGACATTCCACATACAATATTTTCCACTTACGATGAGTACAGCGGAAAGCATCTCCACCGTAACTTGAGGACTACCTGTACTTACAAGAAGCAAAACAAGCCCTACATATCC
>JAQLOM010152102.1:0-13763 GCA_030068315.1 Chrysichthys thysi
GTGTGTGTGTGTGTGTGTGTGTGTGTGTGTGTGTGTGTGTGTGTGTGTGTGTGTGTGTGTGTGTGTGTGCGTGCCTTTAGAGATGGGTTAAGAAAGTATTTAACTTAGATAATGGGCATGGTAACAAGATGCATATGAGAGATACGGTATGTACCTGTTCGGAAAATGTAGATTAATAAAATAGAACACAGTTTTGGTCTATAATGAGCAGTCTATTATTGCTGTCAAGCAAGAGTGAGACAAAAAAAAAAAGATTTAATATTGAAATAAGTTCATTACTGCAAACAATATGCTAATAGATGTAGCATACAATATTTATAATGTACAATATTAAGTGGGTCCCCTGGGCACTGAACAAAAGTACAGGGGAGAAGAAAGAACACATCATTTAAGGTACAGTCCCATTTAAATCTGGTTGTTTACCCCTGTGTTGCATCACATCATCTTTTAACAACACTATGCAAACATTTGGGACCTCTGACCCATAGAAAATCAAAATGGTTCGTGCGCTAGAATTTACATTTGTTTCATTTATACAACTGAGCAGTTGAGCGTTAAGGGCCTTGCTCAAGTGTCCACCAGTGGTAGCTTGGTGGTGCTGGGATTTGAACTCACAACCTTTCAATGAGTAGGCCAAATGTAGGACAAGTTGCTTTCCATAAAATATATCGATGTGACAACCTCAGTGTAAAAACAATAGTTCAGAATGTCCCCTTGTTACAACAAGCATGCCATGTGAGAAGAATGCAATACTCTTTTAGTTTTCTTGCTATTTGGTGCTTTCTTCATGCTTTTATAATTGCAATATAGTCAAGCATTTTGAAAATCTTCAAATACCATTACCAAAGAATTGACCTCCTTAACAGGCAAAATCTTCCAGTTGCTTTTCTCACCATCATAAAGGAGCATCTGATGTTTCAGAATAATGCCACAGATTAGGAACTGTGTCTGAATGATGAATAAGATGAAACTCGCCTTGGGAATGAAGGTTATTAAAACCAGCTAATCCTGTCTTCCATGAACAGGAATTCGACATAAGTGTGCCACCAACCACTACTACGTACTATTATTGGCATGGACATTCTTAAAGGAGTCTGATTGTCATAGAAGTCCTAATCCTTTCACAACAGAGCTAACTCAGGTTTAGCTATTACTGCTACTTTCCGATGGGTTCATTTAAAACTCCCAGAAGAGGGATTAATAAAATGAGATTGCCTGGAAGCATTGTGGTCAACCATATAAATGGATATGAGATTTATGCAGTCATGGCATTAATTTGGTAGAGTTTATATTGCTGGAATTAAATGTATGGGTTTTTTTTTATTGCATTTTTGATAAATTAATTGAAAGGAGGCAATTCACAGATAAATGAATGAATTTGTAATTCAGAAACAACTCACCTTAAATATAGGAAGTGGGTACAAGGAGAACGATGGACCTAGCCATGGTGCTGAATATAGGATTCGTACTTACTGTAGTCGCAGCCCATGAAAACTCAAAAACTTTTTTTTTCCCAAACAAACAACATTAATCTGTTACTTAATTGTTCATTAATTATGCAATAAATCACAGTTGCACTGACAGCTATTCCCAATTATTAATGTCATGCATGGGAGAAGCTCACTCTGTCTTCCAGCCTTTTTTCCTTGATTCATTTGATTTTAGCAATTCACTGTTTTAAAACACCTGACTGATGTAGGTGAAATGAACAGTGTACAGCCTGCAAAGCTGCCAACTTTAATTCAATGCAAATATTTGCTACATGGGCAGTGTTAAAGTTATAAATAAGGCTTGGTCAAGGACTAACTGATTGTTCTGTGCTTTGAGGTTAACTCAACTCATTATTTCAGTCAGTAAGCACTTTATCCTGGTCTCAGTCATGGTGACATTGGGAACTAGGCGTGGATACACCTGTGATGGGACCACCATATTTTTAGACAGTGGAAACCTGTCATAAATTCATGCTGACACAGGGAGAAGATGCCAATTTTCATACAGAGCTTAAGATCAAAATCTGGACCCTGGAGCCATGAGATGGCAATGCTACCAACTCTACCGATGTCCTGCCCTTTAACTGAACTTCATACACATATTTACGACCTTGAAATGTGGTTGTCAAACCAGTCTTACGGCCACCTGAATGCATAAATGTCTGGTTAAAATTATTATCTGTAATGAGATTTTTTAATTTTAGCTACAGAGTGTACATCAGCAGTTTACCACCAAAGATTTAAGAATACTTCAGCATAGTTTATTAGTGTTGATAAACTGCCACACTTGTAACTGTATCCTCAAACTGTCCGAGAAATCTCATAGTTCCACCCTGCTTCAGTCTGAATGAAGTGTCCCATGCACATTTGGAGTCTCTGTTTTGTTCTGGGTTTTTTTTTTTTTTTCAACGCAAGGCTGAATAAAGAATTGATTGTTTGAAAACAGTACAGCATTTTCTTTGCTCAAGAAACACTGTCAGTAAAGGTTATTGTTTTATGTACTCATGTGGGAGGGAGAAGAGTGCAGGCAAACCATGGAGAACTGGAGTACAGTTCAGTAGTGGTACATGGGTTGACCTATTATTTGTGTGTAAGCTAACTAGAAAATGTTTATGTTCAGGTAGGTCAGGTCAAAAAGTGAGCAGCTCTGATGAAGTTATAAATAACATACAATAACTTACAGAAACATGTGATTCATGTTTTAGGCTCTCCATTGTTTAAATAAGCAAGGCTGTGGTAACTAGAACATCCTGCACCCACACTCCACTCCGCAACACTTTTTTTTTGCAGGGATGAAAGTTCAAGATCTGATCAATTTTTAAAAAAATGCCAACAGCAAGCGTATAAAGTGAGCATTCTTTGATCTTAGCTGGTCGTATACGTGTAGAATGTCAAAATAGGTTAAATACCTGAACTATGGACTCCATACTTGTACACAGAGCAACCAAACACTATTCTACGTAGAAAAGATAGTATAAACCTACACGTAGGCTACTATTTTGATAAAATACAACATTAAGGTGGGAAAGGGACATGGCGGTGTGGTGGTTAGCACTGTTGCCTCACAGCAAGACGTGCCTGTGTTCGATCACTGGGTTGACCTTTCTGTGTGGAGTTTGCATGTTTTCCCCATGCCTGCATGTGTTTCCCTTTGAGTACCAAAGACATGCAGATTAAACAGATTGGCTACTCTAAACTGCCCATAGGCGTGAGGGTGCCAACAGCACATGGAGCGATACGTCAATTGGAGTATTCCATGGTCGCGTCAAATGCAATGTCGGGGGGCGGACTCTGTACGACATGGGACTAACACTTGCAGATGGATGGATGGATGGACACCATTAAGGTGCACTTACTTAAGGTAAGTGCATTATGTGCACTGTGTATGTGTGTCACAGTTAATATGTCTTCAGTAGATTGTTCATAGCATTTAATCTTTTATAACAAGAGGTTTTTTTTATTATTTCTAATTCTAATTAATCTGCGACCACACAGCGCCTCCTTAAGTGGACCAAATTTAAAGATTGCCTTTACTTTTTGATTCTCCCTCATAATTTGCAACGGACACATGCAAGTATCTGACCATATATAGATGCAAACACCAGTTTTGTTTTTTAAAAACACATTTTTTTTTTTTTTTTATTTCATGAAAAGTTCCTGTTTAGGACATAAAAGGTTTCTTAGAACCAACATTTGGTAGAATCTGGGATCAATATTTTGTATCATTTACTTTATTTCAACTGTCGTTTTATACATAGACAGACAAGTAAGATGAGCCAAATTGTTTTAACAGTCTTATGTTGTTATACAGCCAGAAATGAAGAGTAACCCTGAGTACAAAGCAGCTTTATGTACAAGAAACTACTGTGCATGGGCAGTCAAAATTTGTAAATATTCTCAAAGTAAATATTAATATCATATATTGTTTATGGGGGGCAGCATGGTGGTCTGGTGGTTAGCACTGTCACCTCACAGCAAGAAGGTCCTGGGTTCAATCCCCAGGGTACCTTTCTCTGTGGAGTTGGTAGGATTAAGTGGCAGAAGATGAATGAGTGGGCATATTGTGCATGGGTGTCATATAAATATGAATAAACAACTCAAGTTTGATAGAGTATGGCCTACCAGTACAATAGATTAAGATTAAGAAATTAAAAATGTTGATTAAGAAATTAAAAATGTTGGAGTGATTAAACAAGAAAAATTTGACAGACGGCTGGACAGACAGATAGATCATATCCGCACTGCTTCCAGAGCTAGTTTAAGATTATAAGGATTTTGGGAATACCAGCCTTTTTTTTTTTAAGTTTTAAAATTTCAAGCATTTCAAAAAGAATTATAGGGTAATATAATACTTAAAAAAGTGTTATAAGAAAGACTTTCAGTAAGGTAAAACCTTTTATTATACAGCGCATCCATTTGTGTAATAAACAAGCCTGGAAATGAATAAATAATATGTGCATGCATGAATAATGCCAAAAAACAAGGAGAAGCAGACACAATTGAAGGAGCGGTTTAGTTCTTTACTGAACACAGGGAGGTAAATAGATCGAAATTGGCAATCCAAATTCAAAGTCAAAAACAGGCACGGTGTTGAGCTATCAACAAACAGGTGAAATCGAGCAAGGAGATAATCAGGAGATAGAAAACCAGAACTATGTTCAAAATCAGACTTGTTCAAATGATAACCAGTGCAAGGTAAGAACAGAGTAGGAAGTACTGAGCATTGCTTTTCAAAGTGTGTGTGTGTGCCTGTGTGTGTGAGGGGATATTCCTTTTATAGTCTTTACCATGGGGTGTGAAGAGAAGCAGGCTTTCAAGATTAGTACGGCGGTGTTTGTGTTGGTCCAAAGGCCAATTCTACCTGTCTCACCTGTGTGAACAAGCGTATAAGGTACAGCCGAACTGAACTTATTAAAATAAGGCATGGTTCAGCCACGGCGATGACAATGACAACAACAACAGCAACAACGACAACAACAACAGCGGCCTTGCTTGGATTCAGAGCCTCGCTGGTCAGACTGCAGCTCCTGAGAGCACCGGACTGATCACGTTGAACAGAGGGCAGGAGGAAGCGGTGTGCACGGAAACTGAAGAGGGGCAAACGGGGCAGCCTACTAGCTAGGCTAAAGGCTAGTGTAGGGAGACCACCGATCCCCTCCCTGTTCCTGTCCAATGTCTGCTCTTTGGACAACAAGATGGACCTACTCCGACTGAAACTGAATGACAACATGCCCTACCCAGCCTTCCAGATCTACGGCCGGCTTCTCTTCCATGCGGACCATAACCAGCTGTTGGGGAAAGCCTGCAGGGACTTACTATGCGTCTATGTGAAAAAAGGTTGGTGTACAAACTGTACATTAGTCAGAAGTTACTGCTCCGAGGCGATATAGCACATGACTGTTAAATGCCGGCCACACTATCTGCCTCGAGAGTTCACGGCGGTGTTTATTATGGCTGTTTACATTGCACCGGGTGCCAATGCTAATGATACGCTACTAGAGCTTCACAAGAACATCAGCTCGCTCCAGAGTGAGCACCCAGAGGCTTTTTACGTGGTTGCATGGGATTTCAACCACATAAACCTGACAGACACTCTGCCTAAGTTTTATCAGCATGTCATCATACTAACATGGGGAAATAACATGCTGGACCGTGTTTATACAAACAAACAAGATGCGTATAGAGCTGTCCCCGACCCCCACCTCGACTTCTCCGACCACATCTCCATCATGCTGGTTCCTGCCTATCGCTCTCTGTTTAAATGCCACACTCCAACACAGAGGACCATCACTGTGTGGCCCAGTGATGCTGTCCCTGCACTACAGGACTATTTCCAGTGCACAGCCTGGCAGGTCTTCAAGCAAGCAGCTCTACGTGAGGGAGAGGTGGATCTAGAGGACAATACATTAGCTGTCCTCAACTACAATCACAAGTGTGTAGAGGATGTGACCAGCACCAGGACAGTAACAAACTACCCAAACCAGAAACCCTGGCTGAATGCGGAGGTCTGGTCTCTGCTGAAGGCCAGGGACACTGTGTTTAGGTCTGGTGACAGACTGGCACTCAGGGCGGCGAGAAGAGAGCTTACTGCAGGGGTGAAGAGGGCCAAGGCTGCATACGCCCAGAGGAACCAGGGACACCTTGCGTCCAACAATCCATGGAGCATGTGGAGGGGCATAAAGTGCATCACAGACTATAACACCAAACGATGCACAAGTACCCCAGGGACCCCTCTCTGCCCGATGCACTTAACAACTTCTATGCCCGCTTTGAGGACTTGAACACCTCCCTCCCCTCAGCACCAGACTCATCCCCTCACCAGGTGAAGAATCCCTCAGTGTGACCCCACCCAGAAGTGAGGAGGACCCTCCAGAGGATAAACCCACACAAAGCTGCTGGTCCTGATAACATCCCGGGGTGGGAGCTGAGGGGCTGTGCAGACCAGCTCACAGAGGTTCTGACGGACATCTTCAACACCTCTCTCCAACAGGTGGTGGTTCCCACCTGCCTAAAGACCACCACAATCATCCCCATCCCCAAAACCTCCACAGAGACTAGCCTGAATGACTACTGGCCAGTAGCCCTCACCCTGATAGTCATGAAGTGCTTCGAGAGACTGGTCATGGCCCGTATCAAAGACTGCATCGACGTCACTGTGGAACCACACCAGTATGCGTACAGAAAGAACCAATCCACAGAGGATGCCATATCTTCTGTGGTCCACACTGCCCTCACCCACTTAGAGAACAAAGACTCTTATGTCCGCCTGCTCTTCGTGGATTTTACTTCTGCTTTCAACACTATCATTCCACAGACTCTGGTACACAAACTTACTACCCTTGGATTGAGCTCTACCCTTTGCAACTGGGTCCTGGATTTCCTGACAGATAGGCCACAGTCCATGAGGATCCACAACATCTCCTCCTCCTCCATCATCCTTAGCACCAGCTCCCCCAGGGCTGTGTGCTGAGCCTTCTCCTGTTCACCCTGCTCACACACGACTGCTCAGCGAAACATCCAAGCTGTCTCATCGTGAAGTTTGCAGATGACACAGCTGTGGTTGGACACATTGGTAACAATGATGAGTCTGACTACCGGCAGGAGATGGAACACCTGGAGGGTCGGTGCAGAGAAAACAACCTCTGCATCAACGTGAAGAAGACCAAGGAGATGATCGTGGACCTCAGAAGGGGCAGACATCTCCCCCTTCCTCCCCTGTACATTGGAGGGACAGCGGTGGAAGTGGTCTCCAGCTTCAGGTACCAGGGAGTCCACATAACAGACGACCTCACCTGGAGCAGCAACAAGGCACACCAGCGCCTCAATTTTCTCAGGAGGCTGAGGTGTGCCAGCCTGGGGAGCTCAGTCCCTGACATCTTTTTATAGATGCATGGTGGAGAGCGTCCTGTGCTCTCCGTGCGGCACGGCAGAAAAGAGGGCTCTGCAGAGGGTGGTGAAGACTACAAAGAGAACTGTGGGACACAGTCTTTCCTCCACCATGGACATCTACACCTCCAGATGCAGGAAAAGGGCCTCCTGCATTATGAAGGACCCCCACCCTACACACAAATTATTTGTCCCTCTCCCCTCAGGCAGGAGGCTTCGGAGTATTAAGAGCAAGACCACCAGACTGAGGAACAGCTTCTTCCCAGAAGCTGTGAGACTGTAAAATTCTGGAGAACCTCTGTAGTCCCTTCTGTTAGCCCCCCGCTACACTCCTACAGAAATATTGCACAATGCAGCTGTTTGCACAGACTTTATCTTCATACTGTATATATTATACTTTATAGTTTATACTTTTTTACACTGATGTTTTTATATTTATACTTGCTTACTTATTTTATCTTATTTTATTCTTATTCTATCTTAGTGGGCTTATACCGGGACCAGGGAATCTAATTTCATTCACCTCATGTTCCTAACATGTGATGTAATGACAGTAAAGTTCCTTGAATCTCGAACCTTGATTAGTAGGATAGTGAGCTGGAGTGTGTGAGGGATTATGACTTTTGCTGGGAAAAGCGGTTTGTGTCTGCCATGACTGTATGCTGTGTGGGCTCTTGGGAAATGGAGTCCATGGCAGAAGCTGGTTCAGAAATGATGGATGGATGGATGGATGGATGGATGGAAATGTTGCTACCCACTTTTCCTGCTGTGGATGTTCCAGGAGTCTGCAACATCATCTGCTTTGGCCCTAATGACAAAGCTCAATGTTCCTAGCAATCTACCACCTGGGTAACTGTAACAGGTTAGATGTGACACATTTAAGCAGAAAGAGAATAGAAAAAGAAGTTGCAATTGATGTCCAGTTAAATCTTTTAGAGGAGTTCTGTTTGAAACTACCTGCTAGGAAACAAAAATTACTTTGATATATTACTGGCTGGCTGTGACTTTTCACTCAACTTTATTTATACTGGTCAATTTTATAGAACAGTCTTCATCCACCATTACCCAAGTGTTGAGTAGCAAAAAAATTTTTGACACTATTGTACAAAGGATGACTTGCTTCAATATTGTGGCTTTAGCAGTGGCAATGAAACTTACTTAATGATAGATAAACAAGAATGATGGCTTGGCCATGGCAACTATTAAATATTATGGATCTCACAGTGTTAAAATGCTAGCTCTTTCCACCCCCAAGGTCTACTACAGAAATTATTTATACTGTAATTTCCATGTGGATAAGAGAGAGGGGCACATTTCTTCATCTAAAGGGCATTTATGTTTTTTAATAGAATGAAATGAAACAAAATGAAAAAAAAACAAAAAACATTTGTCTTAAGGATGAAAATGTAGACTGACCTTGAATCTATAGATATTAAGGGTCAATGTGTAAACAAAGTACTGTAGTTGTAATGTTCTGTTATCAATATTGAGTCAAGGGAGACCTCTAGTGATCAGAATTTCGTTCATTAATGTTTATTGTACCTTCAATGTTCCCATAGTCAGTTCAGGCTCTATGAAGGAGCTAAACATACACGTTCTTTCTTAATGTTTTATATGGCCATGAGGCTTTTTGCCTTTTTACAGTGAGTCTTGAAATTAAAGTTTTGAAAATAATTTCACCTTCTCATTTTTCTTGGGAAACCTGTTGTCTATCTGACAAGCTCTGTGCAAGCAGAAGCTGAAATACTAGCGGCAGCCACTGAAGAATATGAACAGATATGCCCACCTCAGAAAAAACAAAGCATGCTGCCACAGACAACCAGCTGAAATGCATGGTGAAAATGCTACAGTGCAGATCCCTGTTCAACATCAAGGTCACCAGTCCTATCAGAGTGTAACAGCTAATGCATTTAATTCAGTCACAGCCACACCTCTCAAATCAAAGCCACCCATGACTTCACATTCACCAGTGCACCAGCCTATCATGGTCAATGGTGAAGCAAAGAACTGCAGGAATCAGTGTGACATGCCATCAAGTGAAACCCATGAGTTTATCGGCCTTTCTGTACCACCATGTGCAGAAGTAAAAGACCTCGGTGTTATCATTGACTCCAGTCTCTCTTTTGAAGCTCATGTAAACAATATTACCAGGACAGCCTACTTTCATCTGAGGAATATTTCTCAGATAAGAAACACGATGTCACTACATGATGCAGAAAAACTAGTTCATGCTTTTGCCTCATCTAGATTAGAATATTGTAATGCCTTACTATCAGGATGTTCCAGTAGGTGTATGTGGCGGTCTAGTGGTGAGAAAGCGGAAGCAGAGAGGTAAGTGATAAGTGGCAACACCTGGAGGTCATTAACTTGTGTCCTTTTCTACCCTGCAGTGAGCGGTGATGGGAGACGCCCATGGAGCAGAAATGCTAGGGTCTGTGTATGTCTTGTGTGTCTTAGATGTTGATTAAGATAGCTGAAAAGCTTAATAAATATGTATTCCCTGTGTTCTCCTTGTTCCTGCCTGTCTGTCCACACCACCCCAACCCAGGGACTTCCACAGTGGTGCCGAAGCCCGGGAGTGCAGAGAGAGAGACAGTACTGACCACCATGGAGGCGTCTCCGCTTGCCGATCTGATTATCGCGCCCACAGCTGCCGGCCAGACCCGGTGTGAAGAGCTGCTCGCCCTCCGGACCGAGCAGGAGTGACGCTGCTTGCCAATCGTGCAGGAGCATCAGAAGGACTGTGCGGTGGTCCGGGCACTGGTGGCGGTGGTGAGTACTGCCAGGGAAATGCCGTTCACCAGCCCCCACTTCACCCTGTCTAAGATGGAGGCCTTCCTCACCCTTTTTACCCAGGCAGCCGACATATGGAGGTGGCCGGAGTCGCAATTGCTGCTGCGCTTGCTGCCGCTCCTGTTGGGCGAGGCGCTGATTGCAGCCCAGCAGCTCCCACTGGCCGACCAGCTCGAATTTGAGCAGCTGATGCGAGCCATTCTCCAACGCCTCGGCTGGACGCCAGAGGAGCATCGTTGGAGGTTCCGCTCAACCATGCTGGAGGAGGTCGGCTGACCATTCACCTTGGCACAGCGCCTGCGGGATGACTGCCGATGGTGGCTCCTGGCCAAGGAGCACGACGCGGAGGCGATCGTCGATCTCATCACGCATGAGCAGTTCGCCATGTAGCTCCCAGAGGGAACAGTGGATTGGGTCTGGTGCCATCGCCCAACAACGCTGAAGCACACGGTGGAGCATCACCTGGAGCAGATGACTGCCTACCCACCTCATCTATCTCTCCATCTCTCTCTCTCTCACTCTCTCTCTCTTCCACTCTCCTCTCTCCCCTCCCTGCTTGTTTCCCAGTCTCTCACACAGTCTTCTTCTCTCCCCGCTCCCCCTCCCCTTCTGTTTCTGTACCTGTTCCGGCCCCTCGACGGTGGCAAACGAAGCCACTCTGCCGGCCGAGCGGTCCTGGGCGCCCCCACGTGTTTTCCCGTGTGTGTCCTCGTCTGTGTTTTCTCCCGCACAGGTGCTGTCCACATCTGCCGCCAGTGCCACGGATGCGCCTGGGCCAGTTTGCTGGCGCTGTGAGGAGCTGGGCCACCTCCAGGTTCAGTACGATGTGATGGAAGTCGGGATGGAGGTCCGGCTTCCCGATGCACCAGTGGCAACCCTTGGTTGGGCCGGGACTTACTACGTGCCTGTTAGTATCCAAGGGGGTACATATCATGCCTTGGTTAACTCCAGCTGCGAGCAGACTGCGATTCTCCAAGGCTTGGTGCAAACCGGGGCATCGGGGAGCAAACGCGGGGTTAAGGTAATCTGTGTGCATGGTGACGTACACGAATACCCGCTGGTACTGGTAAAAATTCACTTCAGGGGACAAAAGCAGTTAGCCCACGCCTCACCCACCCGCTGGTTTTGGGGACCAATTGGCCGGGGTTTGGAAGCTTCTTAGTGACCCTAATGGCAGGTGAGTCCTGTTTGAATACAGGCCAGGGAGGGATGCAGCTGGCATGTGCTGGAACGGCGGTTTCAGGAATCGTCCCACCTGCTCTGCATCTGGTGGACACGGGAGGGCCTTCCACTCTGCCCCCTCTCAGGATTCCCCTAGGGGATTTCCCATTTGAGCAGTCGCGGGACGGGACTTTGAAACATGTTTTTGACTGAGTGAAGGTTATTGATGGACAACCCCTCCAGCCGCAGGCCGTGCTCTCTCCGCCGTATTTCGCAGTGATCAGACAGATTGCCTGAAGGACAGATTATATAGAGTGACACAGGACATTCCATCCGGGGAAAGGGTCACCCGGTTATTAGTACCGAAGGGCCGCCGGGAACTCCTTTTCCAGGCGGCACATTATAATTTGATGGCCAGGCACTCAGTTCTATTGGCCAGTCATTTGCGGTGATGTCCACTGGTGGTGTGCAGTGTGCCGCGAATGCCAGCTGACGAATTCAGCAGCTGTACCAAAGGCCCCCTTGAGGCCACTTCCTCTGCTTGAGATACCCTTCGAAAGAATTGGGATGGATCTTGTCGGGCCATTAGACTGGTCAGCACGCGGGTACCACTTTATATTAGTCCTAGTGGATTATGCAACCAGGTATCTGGAAGCAATGGCGCTGCGCAACATCTCCGCGCACAGTGTTGCGGACATATTGTTCAAAGTTATCTCCTGGGTCCGGATCCCGAAAGAGATCCTGACAGACCAAGGCACCTTGTTTATGTCACAAATACTCCGTGAACTTTACAGGTTGTTGGGGATTAAGTCTGTGCGCACCAGCGTTTATCATCTGCAAATGGATGGCCTAGTTGAGTGCTTTAACCAAACGCTTAAGAACCTCATCCAGAAGTTCATCACTGAGGACGCGCATAACTGGGATAAATGGCTCAAACCCCTATTATTTGAATTTCGAGAGATCCCCCAATCCTCCACTGTCTTTTTGCCCTTTGAACTTATATAGCTATGGGCAGAAGCCATGCTGGATATTGGATGTGATCCACAAGGATTGGGAGGAGGGACCGTCACCCAGTAAGAATGAAATCCAGTACATGCTGGACCTGCGCGCAACTCCACTCATTGTCAACCTAACCCTGGAGAATTTGGACGGCTCAGGAACGACAGGCCCGACTGTTCAATAGGGGTATGAGCCTTAGAGAGTTCACGCCGGGAGATAAAGTTCTCATTCTGTTATCCACCTCAAGCTCTAAATTACTTGCCAAGTGGCAAGGACCCTTTGAGGCCACACGGCGAGTCGTGGACCTCGACTATGAGGTAACGCGTACCTATAAGGGTGGAGCACGTCAGGTTTTCCACCTCAATCTGCTTAAATGCTGGTCTGAGGACGTGCCCATGGCATTGGCGACAGTGGTTCAGGAGAGGGAGGAGCTGGGACCAGAGGTGAGCACAAAATCGCTCTCCCAACACACCCCGGTCCCCTGTGGAGACCACCTCTCACCGTCCCAACTCACGGACGTGGTGCAGTTGCAAACAGAGTTTGGCGATGTGTTCTCACCCCTTAACGGTCGCACGGACCTCATAGAGCATCACATCGAGACTCCCCCAGTTGCCTGAACACAAGAAGAAATTGGTTCAGGATGAGCTCAGGGCCATGCTCGAGATGGGTACAGTTGAAGGTTCCGAAACCCGACGGCTCAGTTTGGTTCTGTGTAGACTTTAGAAAAGTCAACGAGGTGGCTAAATTCAATGCATATCCAATGCCCCTGGGTTGACAAGGTTCTTGACCGGATGGGCGCCACTTGTTTTTATTCGACCTTGGACTTGACAAAGGGATATTGGCAGATCCCATGACTCCTCTGTCCCTTGAGAAAACGGCCTTGGTCCTTACACCAGTTTGTCACAATGCCGTGCGGCTTATCCGGAGCCCCAGCTACGTTTCAGCGGCTCATGGATAAGATCCTCTGCCCTCACAGTGTGTATGCTGCGGCTTACTTGGAGGATGTCATTATCTATAGTAATGATTGGCCGCGGCACCTCCAGTACCTGAGGGCGGTCCTTGAGTTGCTGCGATGGGCGGGACTTACGGCTAACCCATGGAAATGTGCAATTGGACGGGTGGAGGTAAAGTATTTGGGGTTCCACTTGGGTCACGGGCAGATGCGTCCCCAAATTGAAAAGACTGCAGCAATTGCAGCCTGCCCTCCTCCTAAGACCAAAAAGGGGATGTGACAGTTCTTGGGGCTGGCGGGATATTATTGTAGGTTCGGACAAAGGGCTGAGGGCCGTCTAAAGATGCAGGCAATTTGTTAGTACCTCGAATACTGAAGGCTACAGCAGGGGGCAGATCTTTCTCGTATAAAGCCCCACAGTTATGGAATAACCTTCCAGTTAGTGTTTGGGGCTCAGACACAATCTCAATGTTTAAATCTAG
>JAQLOM010152218.1:0-13741 GCA_030068315.1 Chrysichthys thysi
ACTTACATTTAAAATACTTAAGTATTACTGAGACAGAAATATACTTATAATTAGTGTATTTGTAGTATATTTTTTGAAAATAAAAATGTACTACAAATGTACTACATAAACTTACAGTACATTTTTCATACATAAAAATTTTTTTTTTTTTTTTTTTTTAACCAGGGGGTGTCTTCAGACTGTCGAGCAGACTGTTGAAATAAATCCCCGTTGTAAAGGCGCTGATGTTGCAGAGCGACTCCAAGTGAGTCGGAGTACTTGTGTGAGGGATCTCCATCAACTTGGGTACTATGGCAGAGCAGCTAGAATGAAGTTTCTAGAAACTCTGTTTCAGAGTCTGTTTTATGTGAAAATCCCAGGAGATCAGCCAGTTCTGAAAACCTCATACCAGTCCATCTAATACCAACATTCATGCCATGGTAAATTCACAGAGAAGACACTCTTTCTTCATTCTGATGTTTGATCTTGACCTGTGTCTGCATGATCTTTTGCATTATACTGCTGCCATATGATTGGCTGATTAGATAACTGCAGGAATGTGCAGGTGTATTTTTGCATGTAACGACATCAGTTTTGATACATTAAGAAATGTTCAACGATCTTGTATTCAGCATATAAACAGGTGTCACCTATACACATGTGTGTGTGCGTGTCCAAAATCAGATTATGTCAAAAACCACTCAACTAAGTAAAGAGAAATGCCAGTCCATCATTGGAGGTGATCCAAAGCTTCTAATGAATATAAATAACAGATTTTAATTTGTGTTAGAGCTCTAGGTGCACTATTAACAAACTACAAGAATTTGACAAAATGTAGTAATAGATTGATTATAAAGTTATAAGACTGAGGAATAAAATCACACAACCAGCATCATCCTTTTTACATAAACATCACATTTGTCAGTCTTAATGGACAGGGTTGCTATATTTCCAAGTTTGGTTGTCATTTCCTTGCAATTAAATTCCCCCCTGTAGCAAGATCCACAGCTTCAAGAAACTGGTCTTGGTCTTGTACAACTTTCCTGAAATAGTGCACATGCCCATGGCTATGGAATAGATACATTTGTCATCAGCACATTACTATATAATAATCTGGGCCTCTTATTGATGCATAAAAACTTCAAAACTCTCCTTTTTACCAAACCCAGCAACATGATGGGATGCTTGAATGGTAACCAAAATGGTACATTGGTCTTCCGCTGTAGCTTTTGTGCTTTTCACCAGTCTTTCTGTAGAATTAAGGTATAATTCACTTTTATGAGGCTAAATCCTCTGCATAGCCAGATTGGTTCTGAGTACTAGGTCCCAATCCACAACAAGGAAAGGACAAAACCAGTTATGATCACGAATGAGCACTCTCCTTGTTCAAATATACTATTTAGCAATTCATATTTTTCTCTTCATTCCACGCCACTACAGGAATCCTAAAAAAAAATAAAAAAATAATAATAATAATCCTGAATAATAAGCTTGTGCATTCAGCAGTTTCGACAAAACACAACATCAGCTTCAGTAAGCATCCACATTTGGGAAGTCTAGGCATGTCGTTCACCCATTGTGTAAACAACATGGCTGCTCAATTTATTTTCATCCATAACCTAATAAACAACATGAAGTCTTAAGCAAGTCTGAATCTGCATCTGTGAATAATGTTCTGAGGTAAGATGAAAAAAATATTCAGCAAATAAGTCTCGGGATCATTTAAAAACAACAACGATGGATTGCTTGGACCACTACAGGTACTGTACATAAAACAATATATTTTCCACTATATACACTATAGAATTTCATCTCAATCATGAATCGATCATTTAAACCGATTAATAATAACAGGAAGATGACAAACCTCCGAAGTCTGTTAGCTAATTATGCCCAATTATGTCCAAAGGTTAAGTCATTTGGCATGTATCATAGGAAGGTAATCTGGCATTTTCTGAGAGCTAAACCATTGACAATTAAATGAGACTCATAATTTGAACCTAAACACTCATAAATAGAAGGATATCGAACGATATAGAGAATCTTGTTTTCTTCTGTATAAATAGTTCCAAGCTTTGATTCTTATGCAGTAAAAAAACCCACCACCATCACTTACATCAGATTTTCTTCACAGAGCTCTATTGATTTACAATGTGCAACTCCAAAACATTTCTCTGGTGTATGTGTGCCCATGTTGTTCAGTAGCTAAGCTAAATTGGTTGTGTCCAAAGAAGACTCTGTGAAAAAGTAAGCGCGGAAGCATATTGATTCAATATTAGTTGCTTTTTCTCTTTAATGAATGCTATCACTTCCTGGATCTCTGCTCTTGTGTCACATGTGATGTGAAATTGATCCAAACAAGTAATCCTATTGATTTATTGACCTCCTTTTCCAGTGTGGCTGCCAGAAGTCAAATAGTCAGGGCTTGAAGGTCACATGTCAATACACAGGCGCATAAAGCTCTAAAATTATTTATATTACCTTTTGTACAGATTCAATATATGAGGGAGAGTCAAACATAACCTTGCACAGCTTTAACAGAAGTAACTGTGAGAAACTGAACATATCACTTTGCCACATAGTCCCCATGCAAGCCGACACATTTGTCGTATCGTTCAGCTAGCTCCTTCATCCCTGCATAGAAGAGGTATTCCGACAGCCAGGTCCTTTACTTCACCATCAAAATGACCACACAGCACCTCCTTCAGGACCGAAGATGTGATAATGGCTTGGCGCCAGATCCGGGCTGGAAGGAGGACATGGAAGACGTTGGAACCTGAGCCGTTGCACTGTCTCTACTGTCTCGGCTGCTGTCTGAGGACGTGTATTGTCATGGTGCAGCAAGAGTGTTTTGGACAGCATTCCTCTTTTTTGCTGACTTTTGAATTTCTTCTTCACTGGAGAAGATGGATGTCCCTACTCCATGCTTTGTGTTTTGCTCTCCAGGTTATCTTATCCAGGCTCATTTAAAAATTTCTTTAATTTTTTGATTCTCCCTCATATATGTCAAGCAAATGTTTCACTTTGCTCCCCCTCAGTGGTGTTCACTTTAGTCTTGTAAGAAGCCATGTAAGAAGGATTGTGCGAAATGCTCCCTCAGATTAGGCTCATTGATCATAGTGGTGCTTAATTAAGGGGAACAGTCGTGACATGTCTAAGGTAGCTTTAATGAGCCTTAAAGATTTAGGCAATACCTGAAATTTCAATATGTCTTATCTGTCCCACTTAAAAAATTGGAAATTGCTAACATCTTTTAGCAAACATCCTGCATAATGGTATTTCGGACTCCATTCTGTTAACAGCCTGTGACTAATGTAGTGGAAAGGAGTGTCCATTTTCTATGGTTGTGGGTTTGTGAGGAAAATAAGTATAGGATTTTGTGTCTCTTCTTCGTTGAGGCTAATACACCAAGGCAGTGAGAGGATGGAGTCAAACTTAGCCCCTTCGTTCGGCTCAGGAAGCAGAACAAAGGGTACTCTTTTGTCTTTTATTTCTTGCAACATCAAGAAAAGAAAAATCACCACAATATCATAGGATTCCATGCAACTATGTAACAATCACTAAATCATTTTCTTATTCTTCTTCAAACTGTCTGTGCAAGCTGGTTTGTGCAAATCTGTATGACTTGTATGGCAAATATGGGCATCAAAAGAAGATGATGCATTAGGGAAGACATAAATCATGGTGGGGTATGCTGCTATAGAAAAATAATCCACCACAGCTTGGAGTATCATTTTTTAATGAGTGACATATTGGGCTTTATGCAATGTTCTTGAGACAAGTTAGTTCTCTTATCAAAGTGGCCTGACACTACCAGAAATCATCAACATATTAACAAATCTATTGTTTATTATTTATCCATTTATTATTAGATTATGTGAAGTGTCCATCACACAAGTCCCTGTGAATGAGTTACTACAGAAACCTTAACATATTACAATACAGAGCAACGGCCTTAATGTAAACCTATCATTTAAATTACAACCAGGAACTACCGTTAGGGCTGCGCTGATATGGGAAATGGATCTAAACTTTCAGACCAACCAGACTTTTAACAAATTTTAACAAAGCTGTGGTATAAATATTTTTTACACGTTCTATTTGGAAAAGGTCAAACAAGTTAGGAATGCTGAAAACATGAAGAGAAAACCACTGTTTTTTTTAATCATGCACTGTTCAGCATAGGTTCAAGCTTACTCTGCTTCAAGTACACCTGCTCCACTTTACTGCATTCATTTCCATTTTATTTGTATAACACTTTCAACAACAGATATTGCATCACAAAGCAGCTTTACAGAAAACTCAGACGTAGATTTTAGATCCCTAATGAGTAAGCCAGAGGCGGTAGAGGCGACCCATCCTCTTCTGGAAGGCATCAGATAACGAGAAATCATTAAAGTATAGAGCCGTAGAAGAGTAAAGGCAAAAAGTCCTTGTTGATCCTGGGATAGGCAATGGACAGTCTTTATGATTACAGCAGCAATTATAGATACAAGTATTATAATAATTAACAGCTTCATGAATGGGAGGCACAGTGGTGCGGTGGTAAGCACAGTCGCCTTACAGCAAGAAGGTCCTGGGTTCGATCCCCCGGGTCGATCTGGGCGCCTTTCTTTTTGGAATTTGCATGTTTACCCCGTGTCCATGTGGGTTTCCTCTGGGTACTCCGGTTTCCTCCCATAGTCCAAAGACATGCTTAGAGGGGATTAGGCTAATTGGCTACTCTAAATTGGCCGGAGGTGTGAATGTGAGTGTGAATGGTTGTCTGTCTCAGCGTGTCGGCCCTGCGGTGGATAGGCGACCTGCCCAGGGTGTACCCCACCTCTCGCCCGAGGTCAGCTGGGCTTGGATCCAGCTTCCCCCTGCGACCCTGACCAGGATTAAGCAGTAGAAGATGAGTGAGTGAACTTCATGAATTGAAGCTTGAAACTATACAGCACAGTGGCTCCAAAAGACTGATTTTGAGTCCCCCTGCACTAACTTCTGGCAAGATGATGGCAGGATTTAAATGTTCATAGACTGCAGGAGAAACTAAAGTTAGGCAATAAATGTTTCATCATTTCATATCCAAGCAAAACAAATGCTTTCTATGCCATCATAGATGACGATCAGATAAAATAGTGGCAGCAGCTTTAAGCATTATTCGCGTTCACTCCTGTATACTCTGGTATACTCCCCATCACAAGTAATAGATTTCAGTGTCTGACACACACAAAGCTGAATCCCCCACTGATCTAAGAAGAGATTGGATTTATTCTGTTTTTCAGACAAAATCATAATTTCTGTATTTGCCTCACAACCCCCCAGCCACCCCCACCCCCACCCCCCTCTTCTGCTCAGTGCATCTGGGACTTTCCATAAAAGACTTTCTCTGGGGAGGAAATCACCTTTATAAGTGTTTCATCTGCTAACAAGCTGATCTCTGAGTTCTGCGGCACACAGCTGCCTCCATGCTTCTCATTTCTGAGTTCTTTTAGATGGAGGATATTTATTAATCGGCTGTGTGGTCTTATATTAATTACAGAGGTTGTACGGAGCCACTATTTCTCCTGATAATAAAAAGACACAGGCCATCTCTCAGCTGGTGTAAATAAATGGTGTTTTTATTTAAAGGAGTTCGAAATGGAGTAGGTTGATTTCGTTGAATGGTTTTACACAGTACACTGAACATTCATTTGCATAATTAAAACGATCTCACTTTTTTTTTTTGCATATAAGAAATGCAAAATAGATACAGATACCTGATGCCATTGCTCCTGGGAGTATGAAGCACTACCCAGATTTTGGGGTATTATGTCTGCAGAGTTACAGGAGTATAAATATAATTGAATTTCAGCATCAATGGTATAATCCTACAAAAACTCAGGGACATCTTGTGATCAACTCTAATGTTTTGCTGCAGTGTGCTGGTTTGGGCATTTGCCTGTGTTTATATAATTGATGGCTCAAGGTTATGTGTATCATTTGCCACTGTATTTATAAATTAGCTGTCACTCATACTTGACAGCTATTTAAGTAGCACTTGTAAACAAATAGGATCGAGAACCTACCTGTCTGTCATGTGCAGCAGACATGAAAATTTTTTGGTTTCTAGTCTGGTGGAAACTTTCAACACTGGATTGCATTTAGATTCTGTGGGTTGGTGGGATAAAAGTTATTAATATTAATTAATATTAATGAAGAAATATAAACATTGCTAATGTATATGGTAAGCTGTAGCAACTCATTTTAACTGTGTAATAATTTTTTATGATTTCTTGCCTCATGATTATTGGTATGGGGTTGGACTTTAACTGTCTAATACAAATAATGATTCCTTCCTACTATATACGAAATTAACCCTGGAAAACCCAGACCACATTATCATAATAGGAAATATATCTCCATTGTCTAAACTGATGATACAGACTCAGTGAACCTCAAAACAGATGTTTTTTGTTTTTTTTTAAATTATTTTATTAACCCTCTTCTACTACATGTTATGAAATGGTCCTTATGAGATGCCCTGGCATATCCACTAATGTCCAATGAGTGGGTTGAATATAAGGGTGAAATAAAAGCTAGGGTTCAATATGACCCCAGGGGTGGTACAGGGTTACAGGGTAAAATTTTAATAGATGAAAAGGGGGGAAGCCAAGTATCACATCGATATCCATGAAAACTGGATTATGCTTTTATCCATCCATCTGTCCTGTAATCTATCCATCCATCTATGAGTACCATTTATCCATCAAGGTAGCCAATCCCAGCTGACTTTGGCCGAGAGGTGGGATACACCATGGGCGGGACCAAAGTGGATTTTTCTTTGGTTATTGTTCGATATAGTCCTCTTCCAAACAGCCTGGTAATTAGTAGTCTTGTTTCTTTGTATAATTCAAACTTAACCTAAAGCCAAAGAGGTAAAATATGGGAATAAAATATGTCAGGATTTAATTATTATAACATCAGACCACATGATCCACAACTAATTAGAAATGTTCATATAGTCTCCATTTTTTAAACCCTAGGATTGTGCTTTAAAGGTCACCTGGTGACAGATCATTATAGACTGAACAGATCTGGGTGCTCAGATGAATGCATGAAAGCCACCAGGTTTATGAGGAACAATTACACTTCTGCTGTCAGTACTTCTCTTGTTTTACAGACTAACCCCTTAATCCTAATCCTATTTTAAATATGCATTCTAGCAATCAGTGCTTGTAGAATGGCACAACAATGCAAATATGCATCGTGCAATAGTATTATGGAAAATCCTTCAGCTCAGTTCCCTAGTGCTCCAGACTACACACACACACACACACACACACACACACACACATATATATATATATATAATTACTCCAGAGCACATGGATGAATGAATCTATTTGCGTTGTGCCGCTTTTTCACAGTGATGGACTATAAGTGTTGAGGTTCAAGAACAGGTCACCGGGCTTTACAGGGCTGTGAAAAGGATGTGAGTTCCTGAGGTATGTGACCTGTTTGGTAGTTTTCTCAGGGCTTGCTGACATACTGTATATGGCATGCAAAACAGCGGGGTTCTTTTACAGCTTAGTGAATCTGAAGTACAGGCATGACAGGGTCTTGTGTTGGAGGAAATGATGCATATCATATTGAAACAAGAGTGCCAGAGAAATACACAGCATGGGAAGCAACACAATACTGGTAATTTTATGAGAGATTTTAAGACTATAATGAAGATAGATAGGGCTATCCTTCAGACTATTAGTACAAGGTACATGATCAAAGACAATCAAGCAATTATGATAAGCTGTGTAATTGAGAGAAGATGGCAGCATTAGTGCATATAAATCAGTTAGTGTTTATTAGATTGATATTTGAACATATGTAGAACCCGATCTTCAATCTTTCAGTAAAAATGAGTAGCCATCAATTGTTGTTATAAATCCTGTTGTCCCTTCTGCAGGATCTGATTAAATGTGATATTGAATTTGTTCAGAAACAGACAATGACATAATGAGCTCTTGGTTTTTTTTGGGGCTCATCTCAGCCAAGTTGTACATACCATTGTAAAGTTTTCATACAACTGATATAAATATGTTACCTAGTGTTGTGTGTGTTTTGTCAACTATAAATTTCATAGACATTGAGCGTGCAACTGAATCATCAGAATCAATAACTATAGCAAATATGGTACATAGACTAGTAACCTGAAATAATGTTGATAATCACAACTGCACATCACATTAAAATGTAGATTATTCTGTTTAATGTCAACGTGTAATTTGCAAAGGTGAATTATGAATTATGAATGAATGTACAGATGTGGATTTTTATTTTATTTTTTTTAGTCCTTCATATAGGCATCTTGGGCTGTTGAAATGCTTGATGCCACTAAAACTACTTCAGATGCAGTTTTATTATTTTAGGCTGTATATTTGGAAGCACTGGGCGTTTAGAAGCAAGTCTGCCTTCAGTTATCGGACTTTTGAATATTTTATTAATAAAATTAATAAAAGCCTGCCTAAAAATGGAAGAAACATAACTACTTGTTTGGAAAACTGTTCAGATATTTACAAATTTCAGCCTGATTTGCAGGAACACTGGACAAAGACACCATTAAATCCCTTTCTCTTAAATGCATTGTGTCCTTTTTTTTTTTAAACCCAGTGCTTTATTGGTTAATTTTATTGGTTCACTGTTGCAACACCTGCATAAATTGTGGCATGTTTGACCTGAAAACTGGGAGGTCATATACACCCATTAGCCCTAATGTTGAAACCACCTGCCTAATACTATGTAGATCCGTCTTGTGACAAAAAAACAGCTCTGACCTGGTGAGACACGGACTCTGAAGGTGTGTGCATTAGCAGCAGATCCTTTGAGACCTGTAAGCTGTGAGGTGGGGGCTACAAGGATCAGACTTGTTTGCCCATTACATCCCACACATGCTCTGATCATTAAACCCAATGTAGTGTACAACATTTCCAAACAAGAAAAAAATTAGATGAACAAAAAGCTGAATATAATACCCTTAAAATAAAGATTTACTTTACTTATATACCGTATTTATATATTAACGGTTCAGAATTTTCTAGATTTTTGCAAAGTTTAGACCTAAAACTTCATTATTTGTTTAACCAATTATTTGTGAAACCAGTTCTTAAACCCAATCAGTAAATGAGACCAAAATATTAAACTTGGTAATTTATTCAGGAAAATGATCCAACATTTCATATCTGTGAGTAGCAAAAGTATGTGAACCTTTGCTTTCAGAGCCTCTTGTGCAAAATAACTGCAACTAAATGTTTGCAGTAATTATTGATCAGTCCTGCACATCATCTTGGAGGAATTTTAGCCCATTCCTCAGTCCAGAACATATTCAACTTTGCGATATTGGTGGGTTTCCTCACACGAACTGCTCACACAACATTTCTATTGAATTAAGGTCAGGGCTTTGACTTGGCCAATCCAAAACATTGACGTTATCGTTCTTTAATCATTCTGTGGTAGAGCAACTTGCGTGCTTAGAGTTGGCGTCTTGCTGCATGATCTGCTTTCTCTTGAGATTCAGTTCACAAACAGACGTGCTGATGTTTTCCTTGAGAATTCCCTGCTATAATTCACAATTCACTGTTCTATAAGTGATGGCAAGCTGTCCTGGCCCAGATACGGCAAAACAGACCCAAATCATCATACTACCACCTCCATGCTTCACTACTGTTCTTATGCTGGAATGCAGCGTTTTCCTTTCTCCAAACACAACACTTCTTATTTATACTTAAAAGTTCTATTTTAGTCTTATCCACCCACAGTTATTTTCCGCATTTTTGCAGTAGCCTTCTGGCTTGGCCATGTGATCTTTAGCAAACTGTAGATGGGCACCAATGTTCTTTTTGGGAGCAGTTGCTTTCTCCTTGCAACCCTGCCGTGCACACCATTGTTGTTCAGTGTTCTCCTGATGGTGGACTCATGAACATTAGCCTTAGCCTGTGTAAAAGAGTCCTTTAATTGCTTAGAAGTTTCCCTGGATTCCACTGAGACGTCACAGACTATTAAATGCATTGCTCTTAGAGTGATCTTCGTTTGTCCACCACTCCTGATGAGGGTGAAAATCGTCTTGAATTACCTCCATCTGTCTGACTGTGTATTGGTGGAATCCAAACTCTTTAGAGATTGTTTTATAAACTTTTCCAACTGGATGAACATTAATAACCCTCTTTCCGAGGTCCTCATTTGTTCATGCCATGATACCCTTCCAAAAATGTGTGTTGTGAAGATCAGGCTTTGATAGATCCCTGGCACCCACTCACCACCTGATTGTCATCCCACTGATTGAAAACATCTGACTCTAATTTCACTTACAAAAATAAACTGCTAATCCTAGGGGTTCACATACTTTTGCCACTCACAGATTTGTATTACATATTGGATCATTTTCCTCAAGACATAACTGACCATCTGATTGATATGATTGTCTCATTTGTTTCACTGGGTTCTCTTTATCTACTTTTAGGACTTGTGTGAAAATATTCTTGCAGAAATATCAAACAATTGTAAAGGGTTCGCAACCTTTCAAACACCGCTGAATATTTCTCAAGTTCAGAGAAGATTGTGGAGATTATACATTTGTCAATGCTATATTTCTATTCCATTCATCTGAGTCTGGCCCATTTGTAATTCCTGGAACAATCACAAAAATGGAGGTAGGAAAAGGTTACAGAGTGTTTAGTAAATGGCCTTTCCCAAAATATCAGACATAAATTATGATAAGTGAGCGAGGGAGAGGCAGTGCAGATGCGTGGAGAGCGTTTAAATTGAGACTGATAAATGATGGACTTAACTGGCTGTGCTGTTCCAGGTTCAAAGATGACGCACAATATGAAAAGGCTCTGATTGTTCTGAACAAATAGGTGAATTTTAGAGAGAAAGTGCAACAGTGGAGCACTCGTTGTCTGAGATGTCTCTCAGCTCCAGCAATGTTTTACCCTATTTGCTTAGGAAAAGACTTTGGAGCACATTTACTATATAATTAGGGCATGATTCATTATATCTCAGATGGTTTTTACAGATTATTTGGCAATTACACTCAGAAGTTCTGTGCAAATGTACAATTTGAATAGTTGCTCTGCCTTCAGACGGAGAACACTACAATCTATAACCCTAGCTGTTACTCTCATCTTTACTTTTCCAGAACGAACGACCCATCTTTGCACTTTCAAAGCTATGAATTCCGGCTAGTAAACACTACCGTGTTACCTTAAGCACCCTCTTCCCGCTCACATCCATTCTCTTGTGATGAATTAAGTAATCAGATTTCTGATCATTCTACCACATCTCTGTTATCACGTCTCTTTCTTCTGTCTCGCCACAACTCTTGGCAGGCTTCAGATTTCTTCTTTGAAAGCTGCCCAGACTCTCACTAATGGCTGTTATTGAGCCTGGAGTTCTGCTCCCCCACTACCTCATTTTGCCCAAAGATCAGTCTCCATGCATAATTTAAAGGAGTTTCTTTTATGCTAGTCTCCTTGGTGCAAATCACCTTGGTGCATCCAAACTAATAGGGGTTGCTGAAATGTCCTTGGGGGAGTAAAATTGGCAACAGAGCAACACAAGCGCCCTTCATCACAACCTATTGATTCGTAACACTGAAACTCCATCAGTAACAAAAACAATAAGAATTCCAGATGTTTGACAAAAAGGAACTCTTCACCAGGGGGCAAAAACAGAAATGTAGGCATCACAACCAGCCTGTGCGTCAGTTAAATCATTTCTCTAAAGGAGAAGAAGAAAACATGGGGCATTTTGTTTCCATACTAATATAAAAGCAGAAACATGTCATCTGAAAAAGAATAAAAGATTTCGATGAATCACCAAACTGCAAACAACAGGAGAACGCCAAGGTCCAGATATCCACCAAATACAAACACAAAAAAAAATGCAATGTTTGCTTTCCTTTTCTGAGCAATTTTGAGCATCATTCATGCATTGTAAATTTTTTTTGTCAGTCTTACTGATTTTATTTAGAAAAATGCAGGCCCCGGCCGTGGCGCGGCGGGCTAGGGCACCATACTAGAAATCCGAATTTTAACCCCCAGAGATTCAGTTATTAACATAACAGTAAAATCATATACTTCTATGCTTTTTATGTTATTATTATTTTTGTTGTTGCTGCCATTTAGTCCTTTTTATGCCTTTTAATCAAAATTATTATTATTATTATTATTATTATTATTATTGTTGTTGTTGTTGTTGTTGTTGTTGTTGGTGTTATTAATAATAATAATAATAATAATAATAATAATAATAATAAAAAACTAATTATTTGACTGAAAGTTTTTCAGAAGCAATGCCAACTAAACTGATTTCTGAGTTGTTTTTTTTATTACTCTTATTGCTAAGATATTTATTAGGATTATTAAGATATTAAGATTACTTATAAGGGCCATTGTCATAAATAATCACCGTGAAATACATTTAAAGTTTGGAATAATGCTTGGGCTATGGAAATGTAAAACATTTTTGAAGCCTCCCTTGTAGTTTGCTGCACTGAAACTGCAATATGATGGATTTGATAAGATCAGGAGGGGGTTTATTTAAACCAGAGGCGATACCGCAATGCAGTCATCTTTAGACTCGTTTTTAGATTAGGAACCACTTCTTTAATTAAAACTTTGTTCTTGAAGTATTTTGCAAAAACTTCTGTGAAGAACCAGTCGTTCATCTTGAGCTACAAGCTTTGCTAAAGAAACAAAAGTCTTTTGATATTGTCGGGGAATAGGACTCAGAGCTAAATCCCGATGGTGCCAAAGATACTGTGCAACTTTTACCACTATTGTGTCTGCTGTCATTCTCTAATAAACCTCCAGCGTGGATGATGTATGACTGTGTCAGCTGAGAAAATCACAGAGCTCTGACCTTTGAGGGTGCCGTTGTAGCCTGATGCTACTGTACTGTAAGTCTGCTTGTTTGTCGGTCATTGGTGAAATTGGTAATTGGAACAAAAATAGGTTTTGCCTCAAGAGTATCAGAATCAGGTGTCATGTATGAGGGAAGCCAGTATTTATGTTCGTATAGGTGTTAACATTTTTGCTTGGATTGACAACTGCTGACAGTGAGATATGATGCAGAGGTTAAAATGTGAGAGCACAGCAGTTTGGAGCCACAGCATGTTTGGATTATTTTATTGGCAAGTGGAAGAGAACTTTGGTACAACACTTTGAAATGTAAATAGCTTCTAATACAATCACTGTAAAAATCCATTTAATTTTTCCATGTGATAAATCATGCAGACAGCTACAAGCTACGCTCTTACTCTTCCTTCTCCTTTCTAAATTTCCATGATCAGGTCCTGACTTTTCTTCTGGGACTGCATGTTTATAGGTGTAAGAATTTCTCTCTTGCCAGTTTTCCCACTGTTAGAAATATATTTTCAATCTTTCCTGCTGTTTCACAGTATTCTAACTTGTTACATACATTAAAGCAACGTAGATTATATATTGTTTTTTTTCCTGCTACCACATTATACAAAGAAATTCCAAAACATGCTGTTGCACAGATAGCTTTCAGACATACTTAGAATAACCAGATGAAATTTTCAACCCTGACTTTGTTAGCTAATCACGCATACTAAGTATTTCATATAAATAGATTTTTATTAAATTTGTTCAGGTATGACCTTTACTGTTTGGCAAACATGCTGTTGTACTCAAGGCAATTTATATTGCATTATATTATATTATATTATATTATATTATATTATATTATATTATATTATATTATATTATATTATATTATATTA